>MSTJ01000306.1:0-19133 GCA_001956345.1 Ramalina peruviana | reverse complement strand
CTGCTTGGAGGTAGATGATGGGGAGATCGGGCTGGAAGGGTGGGGGGGGCCAGAAGGGTGGTGGTACGGTGGGGGGTTTCTGTCTTTGGTGTGTAGGGAGGATGGGGAAGATGGGTATGAGCACTGAGTTCAGCGTTGTGGGGATTTTCCAGCCGCTTCGGGTTGCTCGAATGTTTGGGCTGGTGAGGTGATGAGGTTTGCTTGCTCACATGATGTGGAGTCTGGGCGGAAGAGAAAGAGGTCTTGCACTGATGGTTCTGGCCCGCGTGTGTGGGTGGAGGTGTGTGTGGTTTGAGGCGGTGGCAAGACTTGCTGCACTGGGTTGTGTTGAAAATGAAGGCAGGGTATGTGGTGTCGTAGTAGGATGCTCTGTCTTGGAGGGAGGACCCTAGGTGATCGTTGGTGAGATGTTCGAGGTGGGAGAGGTCTTCGGCAGAGGTTTGGGTGGCATGTAGGTCTAGAAGAGGGTTGAGCGCTCTTGAAGGTCGACGTGATGGCTCAGGGAGGGGCGCGGGTCGTCAATGGTATGAAAATTTTCGTTTCGTGAGACAGAGAGAGGCCGTCGAGGAATCTGGGGACCGAGTAGGTTAGGCCTTAGATGAAAATGTCAGCGACCTTAAAGAAAGCCATTAGAGAGAAGCTCTTGAGCAATTTAGGTCCCATATTATCAGACAGATCGTACTCCACTTGCGACAATCGAGAGACTCTGGGAGTTATTGTAAAGAATGCTCAGCGACATCGTGCTTGGAACAGGCGCGGATGACACAAGAAAAGCGAGCTGCTTCTTGGTGTGATGTGATGGATGGCGTGATCCCAGTGGGATGCGAGGACATCGCTAATTGGAAAACTCATCATTTGGGAGGGGAGGTATCCGCTTGATGTAAAATGTGAGCTAGCAGCCCACGAAAAGGAAGCACTCCTAGCGTATCCAAGAGCCATGTGAGCTCGTCAACAAATTGGCGTAAATATAATTTGAAAAGTGTCCATGGCGATGTGAAGTCCGATGGGCGTAGAGGCAGCGCGATGTTCGAACCTCATTGGCAACCGAAATTCTTCAGGGCCAGCTATGATTTATCATAGCGGATGCCGCCGATGGCAATGCTGTAATGAATCAGGCACTTCGAGCAGGACACGAGGACATAGGCCCGCCATGAAGATTTTTGACTCGGCGGAGAAGGTTGAAGACGGCCTTAAATATGAGGATGACTCTGTTGAGCCTGTACACCAGTATACTCTTAATCCGAATGTTTCCTTTTCGACAATCAAAGCGGAGATGCTGCACGCAAGATAACAGAAAACCGCGGTGCAGCCAAATGTTTGTGGCTGGAGAAAGGACATAGTGCCAAGACTCTGGTGTTGTGATCATTATATAATATGATAGAAGGTTGTTGATATGAACAGCCTGAGTGGTGAAATGGTATCATTCCACAGTCCCGTTAGAACAACGTATAGTCCAGTGGTTAACATGCCGCGTCTCCCCGGAGCAGCTGACTCCAAAAACTTAAAAAGGCCGAAACGCCTTCCTCTCTCTTATGGCGGGACCTGTGGAGAATGGCGGTTCGAATCCGTCCTCGGGCAAATTTCTTCTTTCTTTTTTTCTTTTTCGGTCTCTCGATTCCGATCCTAATGCTTGCAGCCTGGCATCTCCGGCTTTCACGGTCACCTTACCTGAGAACTTAAGTGACAACTGTTACGGAGCACATCCTACATGAACCACATTATGCATGCACGGGCTGAAAAATTTGCTAGTCAAAATATCATTTGCAGAGAGGAAACGCTGACTGCTGGCGCAACAAGGCCAGTAAGGTCTCGCTCCACCTTGTACAGCTTCAGCCGTGGCCATCCTGAAGATCCCATTACGGATCCCTAGGAGTGGGTGACCAGGAAAGTAGTAAGTAAGGCGGAATGAAGACAATTTTCAAGAAGTGATTGATTGCGCGAATGGATGCTTGCTCAAGACCGGATATGAAGGGCGGCGTGAAAGACACTAACCGAAACTGGAAACGCTTCCGTTTGTGACCGCCAAGTCTAAGAGCCAAAATACGCGACCTTGATGTTCGACTTCACTTCGACCGCATCAGAATATATCTTTCGTTGTCCATGGTGAAATATTCCACCGCAACAGGATTTATCTTTCGTCGTCCATAGTGAAACAGTCTACCCGCCATCATGCTTTCCGCTCGCATGTGGAGTGTGGCGCATCTTGTCGCCCTCGCAGCTGCCTCGACTCTCACCTTCTCTGTGCCTCCTCACATTCCCGCCCTTCCCTCCTCTGCCACCGCCGTCATCACGGGCAATGGCACCTCCATCTCTGCGCCAGTGACACGCCAAAATAGCTTCATATTCACTCTCCCCCTTGCCGGCCCTGCAGAACCATCTATATCCCCATCTTCAACATCAAGATCCACAGAATACGTCCTCACCGTCTACTGCCGCGATTACGACTTCCCGCCCTACACCATCAAAGCCACGCCAGCCTCCTACACAATCTATCGCACCACCCGTGCAGGCCTCGATGCCGGCTTCCCTCATACCGTTTTTGATACTTCGACCGATGCTACCGTCTCGTTGACGGTGTTGAAAGTGCGAGAGTACTATGATGCCAGGGTCGGCTGTACGTTGGATTTGGCTGCTCATCCTTTTCTGTCCCCCCGGTCGTGTGCTCTGGCTAATCATGTATCAATAGTCTCGCCCCTGTCCCTCCTTAAGAATCCTATGGTCCTCATTGGTGTGGTGGGCTTGGCTTTTGTTATGGGAATGCCCTATTTGTTGGATAATATGGACCCGGAGACCAAGGCAGAGTTCGAGGCTCAGCAGAAGAAGAGCATCTTGGGCAATGCGGGCGCTGGTGGAAACCCACTGGGAGACTTTGATATGGCTGGATGGATGGCCGGCACGAGCAAGGCCAAGAGTAGTGGGAATGACGGGGGTGGAGGCGCGGCGAAAAAGAGGGGTTGAAGGTGTCCATCTTGACGTTGCACAAAATTCAAGAGACCGAGGAAGCAAAGAGACGGATCCTTGCTATGGCGCAGCTCAGCAATACAAGATTTCTCAGCCTCCTGATACCGGCATCAGATTTGGTACGCTGTTGCGTCACGATCCTCGCAGCCTCCCGGAAAAAGAGAGTTCCCCGTCGTACAGCGTTGCTTATCAGCAGATGCTCCCGGCTGATCAGATCCAACGCCACAATGTCGTGACATCAGCTGTTTTCGTGGGCTATTCTCCACGTGTCTCGCCGCATGTTGTACAACTCTTTCTAGTTCCTATTTATTCTTCCTTCTCTCCCTTGCATTTCATTATTCTTCCATTTCATTTGATTTCAAGGAAATTCCATACTACACGACTTACACAGCTACCACACCGTCGGTCAAACATCAGGTCAACGGACGAGCCAAGTCTGACGTCCCAAGCAATATCTTCATGTCGAATATGATTGAACACGACTACATCGACGTCGACTCTAGCTCTGACTCTGACGCCAATGACGGAATCGAGAGCCCGCAATCAAAATGTAACCGCTCAAACACTACACGATCAAAGGTTGCCAGTGAAGAGGCTCCTCCTCAATGCACTACCGACCCAAACAACGACCTCGTCACAAGTACGATGCAGATGCAGACTCGCTCTGACACGGGTTTAAGCAACGCTTTTGAAGAGATCATTGACTTGCTAGAGAAAGTGAAAAAGCATCACGTTCCTTATCGATCCCCAGGACCTTCTTTCAATGATTTGCGCGGTGGCATCGAGAAATTCTACGACCTGGCGAAAGCTACTGACAGCAATCCTCGCGCCAATCTCCGCTTGCTTCCTGAGCGTCTTCCAAGTGCTCAGCTCATGCGCAAGGAAACTCTTACCGATCTGGCCCTCAAGGATGACGTCCGAGTACTTCGTGATGACCTTTCCAAGCTGACGAAGACCCTGACAACGAACGACAGCTCCGTCCCACCTTCATTGAAGAACGACTTCAAAGCGCTTCGCGAAGCCGTAATGGAAAGTCTTTGGTCCACGAGCAAGGATTCACAGAACCTGAAGAAGCACATCTCCGCCCTGAAAGGACAATGCTCAGAAGACGATGATAAGAATCATGCGACCCTTGATCTCTTAGCAGACGAGCTCGACACATTTCGTTACGAGCTAGCTATGCTGAGGCGCGATATCACCAGTGTCCGTGTGCCTGGAGCTCTAGAGGACGTCTCAGTATCAAAGGATGTGGACGCTCTTTACATGAGTGTCAATACTCTGGAACGGAAATTTGGCAAAAATACGGTTGGCGGCCACGACATAATCGCGCCGACCCTCACGGACATCCCCACACTCAGAAATCAGATCAGGATCCTGCGTGGCGCTGCATCTAGTATCCACGATATCTTGCTGCGCAATGAAAAGAACATGCACCAGCGTGTTTCGGATATGAATCGCAATTTGGTATTGAAAATCGACATTCGCGCTACTCAAGTGCTCCTGAAGAAGATAAGAAATCGAATCAATTATGGGCCAAGCCCGCATCTTCACCATGTCTTCCTGGAACACGATGCCGGGATGGCTAATAATGAAATTGCAGCATTGAGGAAGGAGATAGCCTGGCTTTGCAATGACGAAAACCCTCAAAATGATGCCTACACGTGTTGGTTACTCGGGCCTTTCACCGACCAAGACTCGTTGAAGGAGAAGATTCTTGATCTCTGCAAGAAAGATGCTGCTTTCAAAGACAAGCTCGCTGCGTGTGTTCCGAAAGAGAACCCGGCCCTGCCAGTTCCATTTTATCATGAAACCGATCGAGCAAATGACAATAACAACGTCTTCAGCGATGACGACGAAGCATCAGGGTCAGAGCAGACTGCTGCTCACACCGTACCGTTGATCCCAGAGCAGATTGCTCCTGTCACCAATCAATTGATACAGCGTTAGAGCCGGAATAATCTACTCTCAAGCAGTATCTGCTCGAATTTGAGAGAAATTGTCTTGGACACTAAGGCTGCGCAGTAAGTATTGCTCCGCATCTGCAACAAGGAGCTGTAACTAACCATGTCAGAAGCCGCTGAAGGCAGTGCCATCTCCCCCTTTCCTTCTCTCCGGACATGAAATTTTCAGTCCAGAACTCCGGATATGAGGACTGCATAGCCTTGTGCTACCAGCAGCTGCCTTGGCGTCTACGGACCTTGTCTGAGTCGGGAAAGCTGGTGTTGTTCCGTGGAGGATTATCTTTTGTTTCGTCTAGCGAGCGGCTTGCTTTGGAGATTGCTTTGTTCTCTGCTGGCGTGGAAATTGCGAATCCATGTCTTCAACAACAGACAAGCGTACACCTAGATGAATCCCAAATCTCCACCTAACGGTCTGGGCGTGTTTCAAGTGTAGTATCTTTCCCCCGTCGAATTCTCAGGAGTCCTTTCAAGCGTTAGGCACCATTCACTCTACTTCTTCATCTGCGTGACTGAATTTCTGAAGCCCTCTAACGAGTTTTAACAATCCCCTGGGGTAGCTGAGCTCAATGTATCAAGTCTACATTCGCGTTCTACTTCTGTGACCTATGGGGGGGTCAACATTCGTTTCAGAATGACCTCCAGGCTGAACGTTCATCCGGCCATGGCTCCTCTTAATTGCCAAGCTTCAAATGTATCAGCCTGGGAGTTTCAGCGTACTTACTTCACTTTCAAGGGACTATTGTACAACGCCGGGACTCGTGTATATCAATGAAACTGCCCCTCCGACCTTCGTTCTTTCTCTACTATCTCACAGAGATTGATCTTGAGCGAATATAAATCACCACCACAACCAGAGGTTGGATATAAACGTACAAGATTCACGATATCTTGGTGACAAAGCACTTCTAGATCATTGGTCTCAGGAAGCACAATATGAGTGAGAAAAACATGTCGACACCCAAGAGCGCCGAAGGCGCAGCAGCAGCAAACAGCACTACTCCGCCAATGAATCGCACGGCCTCATCTGCAATGCGTGCACTGAGCGATCCACAGGTGCGCCACCACTTTGATCGAATCATGGACCATCGAATCATGGTGTTCGTGGAGAATGGTGAGAAGCAACAAGCACTCGCGGCACTTGCGAGGTTGCGCGCCGACCTCAGGGAATTCCGCCAGCTCTTGATTGCCAAAGAAGACGAACATAAAGCCCGCGACGATGACTCGTCCAAAGAGAAGGCTGCGGCACCAGCCTCTCGTGACGACTTTCTCGCTTTGCAGAAACAAATTGAACAGCTCTGCGACGCCTCAAAGCAAGATTCAACGCCATCAGCGGCTATTGAAGATGACTTGAGAGCTGAGGTAGCCTCATTGAAAAAAGCGGTTGCAGAAATGAGCACTATAGTGGAGGATAACAAGAAAGCACATCGCGTTGCTGTGGAAAGGGTCAAACTTTGGTCCAAACTCTTTTGCGAAGGGCTTCCCGCGTTCCTAGATGAAGTATGGGATGCCACGAAAGAGCCAGCAGCGCATCAGGCAGCGTTGTCAAAGGATGAGCAGACTGTCCGCGAGGATAGCGCAAGATTCTTCGCATGCGGAGCCAGACCCAGGTCGGATGTGAGCCCACCGGCGGCTATCAGAGCTCGAATGTCAGCTACTCGTGCTCGTCGAGCTGCCACGAAGGAGCCTCATACACGGCGTGCGACCTCTCCACAGGCTGGAGATTCTTCCTCCTCCGACGACGACGAAGGAAGGCTCAGAGCCAGACTTGGGGCAGCATTACTGGAACTGGGGAACGTTCGAGCTAAACCGTCAAGAATACGTGCTAGTCGAGCTGTGGTGTATGTGGCATAGTCCCTTTGATGTATTCAGCAAAATCTGACACTGACGAATCCCAGGGACGACGAATCGGACTCCGAGCCTGATGGCATGCACCCTTTCCGTGGCAATTTCCGTATCAACCCAGTTCCCGCTGACGACTGGTTTGGGAAACTGGTGCACGGGTGATTTGATATGCTGCCATCTATGTTGGAATTCGTTCCGCTAACCCTCCCAGGACAAATGGGCAGGTCCCTGGCCGCACCTTCCCTCAACAGTGACTGCCTTGAAGATCGTCTGGGGCTATCGACTTCAACCTTGCGATAGAGACATAGGAGCACTGCCAGATCGGCCAAATAAGTTTTGACAGACTTGTGGTAGCAGAATATGATTGAATCCCTTCTGAGCGTCCACTCTCATGCTGGCACTCAATAGCCAAACAAATACGAATTCTGCGCGTCTGTCTGCCGCTTTACCATGCAGAATACTCCTTGCAGGACAGTCTTACCCCTCCTTATCACCATTGCAGATGATCAGATTTTGCTTGCCAGCTGGATTCTGTGGCTAGCCGTTAGCCTTGTCAAGTGCAACAAACAACCCCTTTCCCTCTGCCCCTCTCTCTTTCTCCTTCATCCACTCTGTCCAGATACTTTTTTCCGCCAACATTGCTGCAAGTTCCAGGCAAGCAGATAGACATTCATTATAAGCCTTCAAGAAACGCGATAAAACCTACAAAGTCCTTCACATTCTCGATTTGTTGGAAGCAAGCACCAGAATGTCTTCCTCAATGATGAAGGACCTAAAAGAAGACATGACAGAAATGGATGAGGCTCCGAAACACTCTCATGAAGATATCGAGCAGCAGACTATAATTTACACCCCTTCTCACACCGATAAATTCCTCGACCATGGCTTTCAACAGGACTCCGACCATAGCACCTCGCACTTGGATGATGCCATCGCTGAGAAGACGACTGATGTTCCAGAGGGTTCGACACTTTCCAAGGCCGATCCAGCTGTGATCCGAGATGCACTGGCCCCATTGCAGAAGGAAATCGCCAGCAAAGATGATGTGGCAGGTTTGCTCAAAGACACTCGCCCGCAGAAGGATCAGAATGATGCTCGTTTGCATTATCATGGCAAGTTCGGTGAGGTCAGGATGCTCTGTCAGATTATTTTCAGGCAGTGCCATGCATTGAGTCAGGAATTGGACGCAGTGCAAAAGGAATTGAATGCTCTCGTTGGCAAAGCTATAGCAAAGGACGAAGACTTGGCGAGCCAGAAAGCGCTTGAGGAGCCCCTGAAGTTTCTGATTACTCGTGTTGCAATTCTCAAGGCAAGATTAGTAAAGCTGAAAGCAAATTGGAATGTGATGGTGAGAAAGTTCTCGGCGCTCCCTTTCGACGATCTGCTTCAGGCCACTGGCGTCGAAGAAGAGAAATCCGCAGAAGAGATAGCCACAGAGGTTGAAACTCTTCTGAACGAGTCGGCGGAGTGGGATGAAGTGGTGGTGAAGCCCAGTCGCATTTTAGCCTCGCCCTCCCCAGGGATCGGCGATACGAGTGCAGGTGAATCGTCCATGGGGCCACTCATGGGATTTGAAGATGATCGTGCCACTATGGGAGGTGGTCCAAGCACCACCCGCCAGTGAGTCTTGGCATCATATATCTTGATGCTTTACAGACTAATACTACCAGGGATCAAACAATGTCACCGCCCTCTTAACGAGCCGCAGCTGTACGCACTGATTGTCGAATGGGGTCAGCGCAGAGCACGAGCGAGGCAACACTGCTTCCCCTACAGATGAAGTGGTCCGCCCCTCGACTGCGCGTGCTTCTGACCTTCATGTCACGCACTCCGACAGTATTTGGTGAGGAAGGCTCTTTTGGTGTCGGAAGGTTTTACTAATATGCTGCTTTCACCATCCAATGCCAACTGTTAATCTTCGTTTTCTTGGGCGATTGAGATAGCGTATCCTGATGGCATCGAATCAATTGAGTTATCACTGTTGATAAAGACTCACTCTTTGCACTCGAGGACTCAGTTTTCAGATCTCGGGCACTCTCTCCAGAGCATGTCTTCGGTTGTAGATAGCAAGCCATGATATGCGAAATTAACCTTACCATCCTTAGATAAGATTCATCTCCTTCGCTCCTCCAGAAAAACAAAAGTGCTACAAATAACCTTATTTTATGCAGCCTCACGCCCTTAAAAGCAATTCCAAGACCCCTGCATAACAGTACGGACATAGACTTCATGCCAACAACCACACACCAAGAATAGAACGCTACTACAGAATGCATCAGCCAATGCACCTTCGCATGAGCCATGCAAATCAAACATCGAATGACTATGAATCAAAAATGGCCTATGCTCGATCTCAAATCCCCCCTACCTTCACGGATTGGAACCGAATCTGCTACACTGGAAAATCCTGAAACCACACTGGGTTATCCAGGGCGTCCAAGGCTTTTTATTGATAGAATCATTGGGAAAGATGAAGAGGAAGAGTGACAAGGATCACGCCAACCCACAAAGTGAAGAGACTCGACGACTTCGTGAGCGCTCAGACGCTTCGGGCTTTTCAGCTCGCAATGCCTGCCATCGGGCGAGACGTCGTAACTTTAATCTACTCGCGGCCTGCGTAAGTTGACAAAATTGTCCCAGGAATGAAAAGCCACAGAGACCACCGGTGGGCTGAATAGGCGATGAGACTAAACAAGACTGTCCATAGGATGCAGCATGATACTCGTGCTGGCACCACTGCAGGTGAAGGCGAACGTTTGATGAATGATTGCGCGAGGAACCATTTGGTCTTGTTCACTAAGGGCTCAAGGGAGTTCCCTCCGGAAGCTGAATCGCTTCTAGTAACGTCGCGTGCTTGATTAACACATTACATCCACCATCAGTCTCGCACCAAATGAATAACAGGCTTCAGTGTTTCCTTTGCCGTGTGTTTCTCGTGTGCTTTGTGTCTCTTGCTGACTTATTGTGATGACCAACACCTACACGCTAATCGTATCAGATCAAGTTGAGGTGACACAAGGCATTGGTGTTCTTGCTTGCTGGATGTGTTCCGTGGCTAGCCGTTCGCCTTATTATTAAAGACATTGTACCACCCACCTTTTTTCAAGGTTCTTCAATCTTCCGCTTCACCCTAAATCTGTCAATCACTACCTTCAGACGACTCTGCGCCAGATCCACGTTAAGAAAATCGTACCAATATGCCTTCGACAAGCGCAATGAATCATACCGATTGCCTTCGCATCGTCGAAGTCTTGGAAGCGAATACCCGACTTTGCAGCAACATTGTCGGGGCTATCGAGGGTGCCATGATAACCTGGGGTCGACCTGGGCTCAGAGACGACGTCGAAGCCACCAATAAGCTCATCACCGACCTGAAGACTAGCATTACGAGCAAGTTTGACGCAGAGAACGACGGTCATGAAGAGTCTGGGAGCCAGACAACAATCTACACGCCGTCCCACACCGAATCTCAGCACGAATCGAATCATGACTCCTTGGACCTGGATGAGCAGTTCGCTAAGCCATCAATAGGTGCTCCGGAACATTCGTCCCTATCAGTGGCGGATCTTACTGCAATGCAGGATGCACTGGTACCATTGTTCAAGAAGGCTGCCAGCAAAGATGATGTCCTGACTCTACTCAAACATCACATCGCGCAAAGGGATCAGATCACAGATTTCCGTGATGAGGCTCGTGTGATCGATGGGGTCAACACCAAAGAGGCAACAGGGTTTCACAAGACAGTGTCGAGGCAGAACGAAGCATTGCAAAGGGACATCGCCTCGCTTATGGAAAAGGTCGGAGGCCTCGACCTCAAGATAGAGAGGCTCAGAGTACAATCAGAGACGGATATGGCACAGCTTCGCACTGATCTGTCGGACCGGGCAGAGCATGCGGTGGAGTCCAGCCTCATTTCAAATGAGCAGTACAACTCGCTCAAGGAAGACATCGTTGCTGCAGTCGAAGAGAAGTCGGCACACCAGATCTCTCAGTTGCGAGATGAGATACTCAAAGCTGTGCACCATTTGGGAATCAGCGAGAAGAGTACAAATCGGCCGACCATGGAATCGAACAGTGCACCCGCTCGTGGTTTTCCCGGGGCCTGTCGGGGCTACACCAGCCAGTGAGTAATACTCCCATAGTTCTCAATGAATTACTATTGATATTTTCAGGTACCAAACACCTTGTTACTACCCTCAAGGCACTACAATGCCACGCAATGGACTGTCGAGCGTTATCCGTGGACCAAATATCCAGCGCAACAATTTCGCCACTTACCAAACTACGGGCCAAATACTACCACATTCCTCAAATGGAAACCATCCCCCCCCCCGTCCGGCACGCCCTGGGCCTGATTGTTTGTAAAAGATGGTTCCCGACGCCAATCCAGGAGCAGATTTGGTTCGATGGTAGATCATGCTATTGATATGCTGTCATTTCAGCTTGTGACCAAATTGTGACGGTTGCAATTGCAGATCGGGAGAATGTTAAATGAGCTAAGCTCACGATGCTTACACATCAGGCTTAAAACAAACAGGGGGAGCTCATGTGTGCTGAACCATGTTGTAATAATCGTAAATCATGATGAAGATTAGATAGCAGACAGATTAGCTCAATGCTTCAAAAGCTGCAAGCAGAACGCAAAGCCTTGTTCATGAAAGGCTCGTTCCAATGAAATGAAGCATTAGCAATCACCTCATGTACGCTTGGTTCCAACAAATACTAATATGAAGAGACCAAAGTACGTAGTGCACGTATCTCTAGCTTTGCTGCGATGGCAGCATCTCAGCCGCTGACGCTGAAAGGGAGGTCCTAGATTTTCTGACCCATCAGAATTTGAGACTCAAGTAGCTTAGTCACAGGATCACATTTTCACATTTCTGCATTGCTATGGTTATTGCAAAGCCAAGGACACGCGTCTCATAATGCTAATTTGGGAAAACCGGGTGAGGTGAGAGAGGCCCTAAGCATGTTTCTTTGTCATAGATTTGCAAGTAGCCGCTTCAGCGACGTAAGACTCAGTCATCCCCACATTTCTTTTCCCTCTTCCTCATCTCTCTCCATCATCTCTTCGCATTTGCTTGTCTCCCACGCTGATGTCCTTCTGTCAGATGCATGAGATGCACATAGCACACGTGATAAGTGCAGATTTCTCGGCCAAACACCGGGTGCCAAGTGGCACTACCGGATATGGGTATATACAGACCTACTAAGCCCAACTTGGCCTAGACGAGCTAGAGTCATGGGAGACAAGGAAATTGCAACACTCATGTGTTACCCAATTATGCTGAAACATTCAATCTTCAATGACCCGCAAATCTACGAGCAACAGTCAGCACAGCCGCAAGAATATGGCACCCACGAGTGCTGTGACGGAACTTGACCACCTCAGAGTCGTCCAGGCATTGCAGGCCAATACCACGCTGTGCACCAGCCTCGCTTAGAAGCAGGGATACGATACTTGTGCAATGCGACGCCGCGATGAACTCGTATCCACCCTTGTAAAAGACTTCAAAATAAAGATGCGAGCTCAGAACAAGCTTGAGAACGTGACACATACCACAAAATCCCACTGTAGGACCTCTTGAGCTGACATTTGGTAGGATACTGCCAACAACACACAGAAAGAAGACGCGAAGCGTGAAAATGCCATCATCCCGGTCACAGACACGGACAGCACTTTGGCCGCGCTCAAAGAAGCCATCTCGAACCTGAATATCCACGATCTTGCCCCGGGGGAGCTGTTGGGCCTGGGAAAGGCCATCAGTAAGCTGGGAGGACATATTTTCGATCGCCTGGAAGACTTGAACTCCACGAATAGGGCCATTTCAGAGGATAGCAGTGCAGCTCGAGGGCCCCCGGAGCTCACTACCTTACTGAGCCACATGGAACGACTTGATCAGAAGATTGAGAAGTTCGTCTGTGCCGATTCGAAGTGCAATACAGAACGTCTGACAGCTATCTGGTCGGATGTCAAGGACATACAGGATCAGCTCAAGTCACTGCGTCAGCTGCAATACCTCTTCGTCGGATTGATTAAGAATCGTGACTTACAGGAGCTCAAGAATAGCGTTGCGGCGCTCCGAGGCGAAATTGCTGGGCTCAAGAAGGATTGAGTTAATAGAATGAATCACAAGCCTTCTGCCTGCTCAACATGGCTCTCTGATACTCTGCACTCCATCATCCACCATCTCCGTCGTCTTACCAATTTCGCCAAGCTGTGTCCATCTACTTTTACAATTTACCGCAGAGAATATTGCGAGTAGTGACACCGCTGTAGGCCATGGCCTCTACCTTATCCATTGCCCATGTTCCGAGATTGCGAAATGCCTGAAAAGCTCTGGCGCCGTCACGTCTTCTCCATCAAAGACGGTTCATATTTACCATGGGCTTTTCGATCTAAATTACATTCACCCCTAAGGTCTTGATCATATGTCTTCGTCTCCTGCCCAGGGCTTTAAGTTCGACTATGGCACTCCACCCATTGCAAGCGAGTGAGAATTGGCTGTCAAGATCATCGCATCTCAGGTATCTCGGTTTGCTCACCGCTCGCCCCATCAGATCTCAATGGCATGTTGGCAATAGCACTGAGTCCTCGCTACAAGACGCTACCAGTGGAAAGGTAAGCGGTTCGAACCATTTGGTGTTCCTATATAATAGCCTTTCCACCGCCGTCGAACCTCGTGCAACATATGGAGCAAGGCTAATCAGGCGAAGATCTGGTTCGAGACTTCTGCCTCGAAAGCTGCAATCCCAGCCCAGCACTCTGTCTGCACCTCAGCAACATCAACGTCAGATCTTGAGTCTGGTGTCCTTTGAAGCCTCTTTGGCTCACTCTGCATGAGGTGCGTCCTCTCGTGGATCTGGCATAATTTACCGTCTGCTTGAGGACTTCGCGTGCCCAACGTTCTGTGTCAGAGTCTGCTTGGGGCCTCAACCAAAGATGAGGAGCGTGGAGAGGGATAGAAGTATGAAGAGTCAAGAGAAGGGAGTAAGAGCGTCAACTTTCCCAAATCACATGGAACATTGAGGAGAAGACGGAATTGGTGCAACTGGAAAGCATAGGGTAACAGGGGCTATTTGAAAGACTCGTCTCCACGGCCGTCAGCGGTAGTTTTGCAGGCATTCAAATGACGTCTTCTCGTATGTCAAATGCTGCAATAGCAAGATGATGTTCACTTGGAGCAGGGCAGCATTTTCGGAGACATTGGTTTAAGCCACCAAAGATTCCGTACTTATCAATGCTCCTAATAGGGTTTGATTTCTTTAGCTATGGTCCTAAGGCCTTGAGAGATAGTCTGAAAGTCAGGCATACTGTGAGGGTCCATCGTGTTGAGCTATGGTTGCTGTGTCCTTGGCTGACTCGTGTGAGTGACCAGCAAGAGCCTGGGACAAGTAATGAGGTACGAGTAGGAAGAGTGGTGTTAGCCGGGATTCCTCGCTCTCACGTGATATCTTGCTTGTGTTGTTCTTTAGCACTGGTCTCCCGCTCGTCCCCAAGCATCTTCAACCCACACCTCGCCACCGGCACCTCTCAACAATCCTCACCCAAACACCACAACATGGCTTCACAGGATCCTCCACCAGATACGGATGCCGTCGCGGTTCTCAAACACGTAGTCAAAGACCATCACGACAAGATCAACCTCCTGGGCCTCCTGAAGACCAATCTCGTCGCCGATGTTACCGGTCTTCAGAAGACAGTCTCAGGTCTCCAGACAACCGTCTCGGAGCTCCAGCATACCGTGACGAGTCTAGAACGCTCAACCATAGATCGACAGAAGGCCACGTAAGTTCCCAAGTGTCCCGTTGCTCCGTTGAGTGAGGCCGCTACTGATCTACTGGAATATTAGCGAAGCCAACAATCTCGCCCGCCTCCTCAATGGCCATATCACTAGCCCTGTCGCCCCACTGCTCCGCTTGCGAGACCCGCTGAATCACCACATCCCGAGCTTCCCGGCCACTATCGGTGCGCTTCGGAATATGAGCCGTAAGTACCTCTCCTGATGTCATCCTCATTGTTTTTTGTAGGATATCAGGTGAAACAGGTTATGCTGACTGGCGAATACGTAGTGGAGGATGTAGCAGCTACTCTTGCAGCGTTCGATATACAGAATAAAGATGTGAAGGTTAGGGATAAGCGGCTTCTGGCTATCTATATTGGGGTCAAGTTGGAGTTGTTGTGAGAGGGAGGGAAGGATGATGGAACCCACGCGAAGGATGAAGGAGAGAAGAAGAGCCTGAGAAGAGGAGAGTTTGGGTTGCAGAGAGGCGGCATGATTAGGCATCATCATGCGTCTGAGGGAGGCTCTTAATCAGAATGAAAATTGATCTGTAATTACAGCCTCACTTTGTGAGACCACCTTCTGGCAATCTTCGTCTGCATTCTTTATCGTCCAATTGGGTTCAATGCTGCTTTCTGAAGAGTATGCAGCACAATCTAGTGCCCAAGCACCTGATATTTAACGGTTTGACCCAACTGAAGATCACTCACGACCATCAATCTGCCAGCAGCTCAGATGCTCATCAATATCCTGCCAACCTATGGGCTTGTTGGCATGAGAGCTCGCCCCAGGCGAGCGTGTGAGATCAGTCGCTGTCTCTTGTCCAGGAAGGTGCCAGTGATGGGTAGATTGGATGCCTCCAGAAGGCTGTCGATTTCAACGACTATTCAAGATTCAGCATTTCGTGGATTGGACAGCGATCTCACAGCTCACGTTGCGGGGCCCCAATGTCGCTCAACACTGATCTAGGGGTGGAGGCCTTCTCGTCGTCCTCGCTCGACCTGAGTGGCGGCTCATCGTCAAACAAAGGATCACACTGAGGTGCGGTAGCGATGTCGATCTCTCTGCAGCCGTGTGATCAGCGCCAGTCATTATTCAATGAGGGCACGAACGGAGCAATATTTACCTCACCAGAGACTCGACATCAGCTGACACTTCCTCATCTTCATTTATGATTCCAGCGCGGAGCATTGTGAGAGCATCATCAATTTTTTGATTAGCGGCGCGCGATTGCAGCAAATTCTGCTCAATGTTTTCATGGACCTTGGTGATTCTAGCGATAATAGCCCCAATCTTTTGCAGTACATCATCCCTGAGTAGATCATCCCTGGAGAGCACTGGTGTCTGTTCGTGTTGTTTGGGCATTGTAGGCAATACCTGGATGGGAGTCTGTAATGCCGTAGCTTTCTTGGTATGGATGGTGTCAAGCACGAATGAGTAAAAGATAAGGATTTGAATGGAAAGATTGGAGCCTTAGATAGACTTGTCTCGATGGCTAAGATGCATCATGTATTTCAGCTAGCCGCGCGCTTCTGCGGCGTCCAACGCTACTCCTACGCCCTTGAATTGAAATGCCGTCCTTGTACGACATCTTTGTAAGCTAGGGCAGAACCTGACCACGTGACGCACCTTGTGTTCTTCTTGAACAATTGTACCACTTCAGCCAGCGCCAGACAACACTTCTTTAGATCACCCCATTACACTCACATAACACCAAGATTGACACTGTCTGCTACTATGGCTAAGAAGAGTAAGTCAGCCCAAATTGTTTCTATTGCTTACATCAGTATTGATTTACGTCCTCTTGTGCCAACTTCAGACCACTTTACTGATTTTGACTGCAATGGACACAGTCATGGCTCAGCCCAACCCCCAGACCGCTAGTGGTACTGCACCTAGTGATGGCCAACTGCATTCCGACCCTCGTTCAGGGATTAGCATCAGCAAGCCCATGAATACACAGATTGAAGCATCCAACTTGCCTCAAAATGTGCCAAACGTCAATTACGAGGAGCTCAGCCGCGTCATGATGCCAGGCTTGGTACAGGGAGTCTCGAAGATCTTGGGTGATCAGATTCAAGGTGCCATTACCGAGCTGAAGGACGACATCAAGAAATTGCCTACTCGTGACGACATGGACAGGAAGATCGACGGGTTGCACAATGAAATGAATGAGAGAATCGAAGGGCTGCGTATTGAGGTCCGAGATGACATCCAAGAGTTTCGCCATGAGGTTCACGAAGAGATTAAAAGCTTGCGTGACGAGGTCCGCAATGACATTCAAGTTGTGCGCAATGAGACGCGCGAGAATATGAGTTTCCTACGTCAAGAAGTCCACGAGGAGATCCAGGGCTTACGCTACGAGATTCGCGGGGAGATGAAAGGCTTACGCAACAAGATTCAAGAAGAGATGAAGGGCGTCCGAGAAGAGGTGCAAACACTGCGCACTGAATTTCAGGACAAGCATCAAGACTTGCATGAAGAGATGCACGAGCAGCTAGCGGACGTGCAGCTTAGCATGCACAGCCTGGCTGATGCGAACATGGACGAGCTCCACAATACTGTCAGTGACATGCAAGATGATTTCGGAGAGCTACGTACCGACATGCACAAGACGTTTGATGAGCTGCGCAAAGACACCATTCCCGTGATACAGAGCCTCTCCAACCGATTGCAGGACACGAACTTCCGCATGGACATCACTCTCCAACGCCATGTGGACAGCATCATACAATTGCGAGATATCTCCAAAAAGCATGGCGGACTGCTGACAGAGGTGGGGCTCGATGTCATGAAAATGGGGACAAGCAATTCTGCATTGGTCGAGAGAGTGCGAGTCACACTTCAGGATGGTCTCAACGATTTGCGCATAAAGATTGCTGCTTTAAAGGATCAGATGAGAAACAATATGGCATCTGTACAGAGTGGTCTTGACGCGTTGTAGGTCTCCGTTTCCGGCCCTTCAAGAGGAGTTATAGGGGCTTACTCATTCTTAGTGAGTTCAACAGTGTGGCACGCCTCTGCAACTCACGGATCACCGGCTGCCAGACCCCGCTATACCCATTGCACAATCGTGCCAATCAAGAAGTCGAGTTTTTCCCGCTTCACGCGGAGCATCTGGCAAGCTTGCACTGTAGGTGAAAATATTGATGGCATTTGATAAATGCTGACACGATATAGTCGATCATCTGGCATCGCTTGCTGCAGCCCTGAACCTACCTACCAAGCGTGAGGATGCCGAGGCTGATCTCAGGGGTAGCTTGGCTCGTTACATTGGGCTCCTGGGAAATACTTCGTAGGGGAATGCTGCCATATTGCTGCACTGCCAAGAAGGTGAATGTTCTTGTTTGTTATTGTATGCAGGACTGTAGAATAGCTGAGGTATTCAAGTAGAACAAATTGAGTATTTTGATGTATAAAAGTCTGAGTGGAGCGTCTTGCATTACACAGTGATACAAGTCACTCCTCAATATCCTGAAACGCGATCGGCTTGCCATACTGATACACTACGAACATCTTCGGACAGGGCCGCACTCTTCCCCCCAAACCCTCCAACGCGACCTCAATCCTGCGCCTCTCCTGCACCCTTATTATGGACGCGAAAAAAGCCTTGCCCACCAGTCCAAGGGACAAACCTGGTCCGAACCCCGTCTCCACCATCGCCGGCGTGCTCAAAACCATCATGGCAGAGATTGCATTATCGCCCAACATGCGTGCGATCGTCCGAGCGCAGACGCTGCTGGAGCTGATAGCCGAGATGCAGGCTAAGGTCGAGTCGCATCAAACGCATCACCAGGGCCCTGTAAACCCAATTCGGCAAGCAGAGGTGGTACAGCAATATGAAACTCGGATCGCGGCTCTTGAGGCTACCACCAAGAGTCTTGAGGCTGACATGAAGTCGGGCTTACATGTGGTGTGCGTGATCGATATCTGTCTCTGCCTGGATAATACCATTGACTTACCCCCCTCACAGCGACGTCAACAGCGCCGCCCGAGCCTACAATGTCGCTATCACGCGGACGTCAGAGCCGCTTCGCTGGCTCAAAGACGGAAGAAACGAGTACGTTACTGGATTCCCTGCAACAGCGGATGAGCTCAACAGGAAGACGTGTGAGTGCAGTGACGCGTGCGCTCTGGAAGCGATTGACTGATGGGTTATCAGCTCATGAACTCAACAATCTGCTCAAGGCGTTTGGACTGGAGATCTCTGACGATCTGTCTGGGTCTCAACAGAGGAAGAGGTTTCTGTATTATATTGGAGCTGTGCAGTTGGCGAGGGGGGCGCAGTGAAGGTAGGAGAGTGTATGAGTACCCTGGGGAAGTTACAGGATTCTGCGGAAGTCGCAGTAAGCTGGGCCTAATTCAATATGACAATCATCTAAAGATAGTGGGAATGATGGTGGTCTATTATTCAATGGGTAATGCATGCAGAAGACAATGAAATTTGGGGTTTGATGTTTTCTTGTGCGACGTGTCTCAACAGCCCTGAGCTCTTTGCATTTGATCTGAAAGTCTTTTTTCTGTGCATTGCCGTGTTTTTGCTGTCTTCTCTTGTTTGTGGATGTCTCAGCTCTTGCGTGGATCT
>MSTJ01000305.1:0-19270 GCA_001956345.1 Ramalina peruviana | reverse complement strand
ATGAGCGTTCAAGACCCGAAGCTGGTAGCTTGACGCATCAAAATTCGAGCGGAGTAATCATCTCAATTTGGGCGTCTCCGCAATATAGATGTCCGGTCAGCGGTCCGTGGCGTTTTGATCATGAGCGGTAGATCCCATGGTTCACAGGAGATCAACAGCTTTCCATCGAAGTATGGTGAGGCGCGCTCGTTTACTCAGCTTGAGATCAACCCTCGCTGAAATGTAAACCGTAGGACTTGGTCACCCATGAAAGCTGAGAGCCGATAACGCCATTGATATTGAGCCACAAGGTTGGGTCTAGTTTTTCCCATAYCTGCGAGTCTGGGGTTTCAGGATCCTGAAATATTTTGCAAGAAATATGACATACTCGCATTGAGGATGCCCTCGATTGTAAATTATATTGCGGGACAAATGGATGAGGTGCACCAAGATCAATCCTAGCGTGATAATCGTCACTAACCAATCTCTTTTGGTCCAATGACTCGCATCTATGCACCTTTTACCCGAGTATTCGATTCCTGGAACAAGGAGCTGCCGAACTATTGAATGTTGGACTAAAGAAGAATCACAATGGCAGCGATTCGCGGCTACAATTCGAAGCCCCCAAGTATTGGTAGCTACAGCTGTCATAAAGGATTGTTGCTTTCCCAATGACAGTGAATTGTAAAGGAGGACCAGCCAACGGCATTTGGACACGATATGACGTGCAGCTTAACACTACAGCGCACACATATGGCACACTGATGCTTCGTTGTGACGATACCGAAGTACAATCATACTACGTACCATCTCAGACCTCTGATCCTCAAAGACCATAAAGCTGTGGTCATCTGCTGCTTGTAGGGCGAATGGAGCGTCTCGCACGTGCACTGGAGAGAAGATCTTCTCCCGCTCTGAACATCTAGATTCGTGTCGCGTAGTCATGGGTTAAGACGCAATATGCGGGACAGAGGCAAGAGGAAAGAGCGTTCGAATGATTGCATACAGACTCGCGCGCACAAACGGGAAGATGCAGATCGGCATCATGTTTCTTCGATCGAACCTCGTGCCTACATTGCAACCATTGGCGTTGTGGATCGTCAGGCGCGTTAAAAGCTCTCGTCATGAGAGCTTTCAGTCGACCTAAGGTTCGGCTTTATTGGCACGCGAGAAYGCACTCTCGTTGGGGGTGTCATGTTCGGGCACCCTTTGGCTTGGTTATCTTCTTCATGTTGAATGGGCGGGGGTACAGWATCTATATTCATGCGCTTTTGGAATYTGAAGGTAGCTCATGTAGGCCTGATTGATGCATTCACAGCTTTTAGAAGGCAGCTGCATATCTTGTTTTCCGATTGAAGCCTGACTCTGACATGGCTGTGGAAMGGATGTTCGGTACCCGATGCTGCTCGGTGAAGAACATTGATTGATATTGCACAAGATCCTCAGCACGAAGAACCATTTGTGTCTGGGAAATGCGGCTCTTAAGGGCGCGGCCCTACGGCGCGGATGTAAATCAGGCAAACGAGGCACAACGCTAATCCTCATTCGCTCTAGCGTTCAGAGCTCATATGCACGAGTACTTTTGCAGCATCTTTTTGGTGTTGGGGGTTCTGCATGATTGCAAAAGAAGGCTGCCAGAGGAATGAATGAAAAGTCGGTCATTCCTCTTGTCACAACATGACGGGCATCTTTCACGTTCGAAAGACTCGCATCCGACTCAATTGCGTCGTGACCAATCAACGTTGGTCTCCCGGCAGTCGTAATCCAGCACATTCATCCGCGGCGTCTTCTTCCCGTGCGATCAGCGCCAACAATTTCGAGGCAGTACTACCTGCYATTCTTCCAGTCCATCGGACCTTGGCCAAGATCTGAATTTGCAGCTCAACGGAGAGAGGTTTGTGCTCTTTGATGAAGTGCCAGGAGGAATATTGATGAAATAGGTCGCGCGTCCTTGTACCACGCCCGCCCCTCCGATTCAGCCTGACCCCAGATCGTCCCTCCCCAAATGAGTAATTTTCCACCGAGGAAGCTGTATGAAGTGCAAAGATCCCTGGGGACCCTCACAGGCGCTCCATATATCTGTCCAATATGTGCCAAGGTGTTCACGCAAGAGCCGCGACTGTGGTCGCATGGGAAAGATTTCCACAGGAGCAGCCTTGGTTCGCTATTGACCGAGGAGGCTGAAGCACAAGAGAGGGAATTCTGGAAGCGCAAGGCTGAACATAAAGCGTATGTGTGCAACACTGAACCTCACATGAAATCTGCTTGCATAACCCACGTCTGTACGACGATGAAAGAACCACGGTTCATRTTCGTCCTGCTAGCTGACTTGCAAGACGTTCAGTGAAGAGAAGGCTGCAGCGCAAAAGGCTCCAATCCCTGGGAAGAGAGGCCGTGCTGGCAGCAAGAGGAGTGTGAAAGCTTCTCCCTCACCAGAAAGGTCTTCCACCACCCTTGGCACTTCTGAAGGTACATTACTGGGTAGTGCCGGTACCACACCGCTTAATGTTGGACGCAACAGAGCTACGTCCGCTAATCCACGCAAGCGAGGCGCTGGACCTGCATCTGCCTCATCTGACCGACCCACCAGGCAAGGGCGATCTCCCCAGCCCAATCCGGAAATCACACACGCCCCATCTCGCACCTCCGGTCAACGGCCAACCGAGAAAGACTTTGACTTTCAGCCGACGGACCGCTCCCCTGCACAGACTGCCACCAAACCGCTCTATCACCACGAGGCTGGAAGAGACGCTAACGCGAAAACTCCGGCTGATTACCAATCTCCCCGAGGCATCATTCCCACAAAGAACCTCAATTTCAACAAGAGTCCTCAGGCGCTCCACGGTGAGTCACAGAAGGATTCCAGGCTGCTGCCCAGACGTCGTTCCGGTGTAAAAGGCCATGCTCAGCATATCTCGGAGCCTGGTGCCATTGGGGATAATAAGCCATCCGCGACGCTGATCCCGGATCATTCTGCAACCGCAAAGGACTTCAATGCCCAGGACGAACCCGAAGGAGATACGTCTATGCTCCGACAGCCAGAGACACGGCCAATCAGCCACGACCAGCTTGTCGTTGAGGTGAAAGGTATCTACGCTGGCCTTGTCATGGTCGAAGCCAAGTGCATCGAAGTTGATGAGCAGCAAAAAACCTGGGCCCAGAACAAGGAGTATGCTAAGAGAAACCTCGTTACCTCTGACCAATGGAAATCATTGATTGCACTGCATAAGCAATTGCTGCATGAACATCACGACTTCTTCCTAGCCAGTCAGCATCCTTCAGTATGTAGCTTTCGAAGGCATTCCTTCCAAATCCATTTGTATTCCGGGAGTCCTCACCCCTGTTCGGCTATGCTTACCAGTAGTTCTTGTTAGGCTAGCAACAACCTGAGCAGATTGGCTGCAAARTACATTATGCCGGCCAGGATGTGGCGCCACGGCATTCATGGATTCCTTGAGGTTCTAAGACATCGCCTTCCGGACTCACTGGAGCATATGCTAGCCTTCATCTACATTGCATACAACATGATGGCTCTGCTATACGAGACTGTTCCTTCCTTTGAAGACACGTGGATYGAGTGCCTGGGGGACCTTGGCCGCTACCGCATGGCCATTGAGGATGACGAACCCAGGGACCGGGAAATCTGGAGTAACGTTGCTCGGTATTGGTACAGYAAGGCCAGTGATAAGAGCCCAATCACAGGGAGGCTCTACCACCATTTGGCYATCCTGGCTCGGCCCAATACCTTGGAACACCTTTCGTTATATACAAAATCACTGACTTGCATCGTCCCCTTTGARTCTGCTAAAGGAAGTATACTGACACTGCTWAATCCTGTCCTGAGCGGMAAGATATCTGTTTCACCCCGCAACCTTCAAATTGAGATCTTTTTCATAAAAGCGCACGCGATTTTGTTTACTCRGAGACACCAACAATTTAGTGAAGTGCTTCAGCTTGCACGCAGTAATGTTGTCCATGACTTTCTTTACCACAAAGACGACAAGGGTCGGAATGACACCAATTGGCGAGTCAAGAAGATTGTCGCTTATCTTGCAATCGCCAACATCTCCGCCATTCTGGAATACGGTGCCACTGTCGAAAATGGCACTCCGCGCTCTTCTATCCGTCGGGAACATGACGCCATGAATGTCAAAAAAGGCGAGAATTTTTCTCTGAGAGTGGAAGAGGCTTCTGGAGATACTTACATGCAGAACAGCCATGACACTATCAATATTTTTGAGTTAACCACAAGGATGAGCTACCATTCGGGCCCTCTCTCGCCCAAGGAGCAGGAGCAGTCATCAATCATCTTGTGTCATGCATCCGAGCTCGCCTTTTCGGTTTTGAACTACACTACTTCTGATCTACATTGGGTCACAGGCGCTCAGGTCTGGAAGCTTCTTCTTCCTTTCAATCAAATCATGCTCACCTTTATCTGGAGTTGCTCTGAAGCTGGAACTTCTATAAACGTAATTGAGAGATTTGTTCCTTGGGCGACTCTGTGCGTCTACTTGAATAGGTTAATGGATCAYGTGGGTACAGGTGCGAAGGAAATTAATAATTTTGAAACCCCCTTCCATAAGGATAGTGCAGGTGATGGCAGACCCCTTTGGGAAGATTTCCTACTGAGAGGCCTCACGTACACCCTCTGGTATTTCCCTGAGAACTGGTTCTCCAACTCCGGCCTCGACGACGAGGAGCGACAGCTTGAATTGCCTTCTATGGATGATGCTCGTATTGTCAGGATCTTATGTTTGGGGCGTTGTATTGCTTCTGTTCGTCCCAATGTCAGAGATTAGGGGGGCTTTACTAACATACATTAGCGCGAAAAATGGTTTTCCTTCGACAATGAAACGAAAAGCTTCACGCCTGCCCCACACGTCACTGAGCCAGCATACTCAGAGTCTCGGATGAGGATGCCACTTGATTGGGAGAAGACCGATGGAGATAGCATCATGTCGGACGTGTCACGAGCGGAAGGAGGATGGCGGGATGCCGATGTTACCCCTTCTTGTACTTCAGATGCACCCAGTACTTCATCACTGCCAACGACTTTGAATGATCCTACGGAGGGGCCGATAAATGCTGAAGCTACCGAGGATGGCGCCACCCTCAGAGCATCACCCAAAGCAATAGCAGTGAACGAACCCGAGGATATTCCCATGGTTGATCTGAGTCCAACCAAAGAAGTTCCTCCTCAGATAGATGGAACGCCTCTCTCATTGGAGCAAGTACCATCAAACAATGCGCTCGACATGGTGACTTCCAATATGCAGGAAATCTCAGACATCAAGCAAATGGCTGATGACKCGAAGATTGAGTAACAAACAGAGAGACTTGAATGGTGTCAATATTCAATGCATGGCAAGGAACAAAGACATCCAGAAACAGCCTTTCAGTGTGCTTCCGAGTCAAGCCTTCATCTTCATTTGCTGACAGTGGGATTCGCTGGTGCATTTTCAACAACGGAGCACAGTCACTATCCGATTCAGCCCATGACATAGCTCTCGTCAAGCTTTGACCGAAGCCTCATTCAACTGACAGGGTGGTGTTTGGATCGTTTTCCTGGGAGGCTGACAATGCATCGTCTTGACAACGAGTAGTCGCACCATGTCTGGCTGGGCTTTTGGCACAATCATTTACATAACACACTGATGGCAGCTTAGCAGCCACGGTAACACTTCACGTGAACAACAAAACGCCACTTTTCTTTAATCTCGATGTCTACAGCAACTCGCAAGGGCGGAAATCATTGACAGTCTTACCTATATATAGCTGTACCGCACATAGCAGAACCTGGGAGCCAAGGCAACACAACCCCTTTGASAGGACGGCGTTATTCTGGCTATAACCTTACCCGACTTTGATCTTTTGTGGGAGCATTCGGTAAACCCTGGARGCCAAGCCCAACGCACACTCTTTATGGTGCTTTTTTCCGACGCCTGTGTTAATCGCATCGAGCTCGAAGACTTATCACTCCCAGCSGACACACTTCTCAAGATGAAGATGATTACTTTCAGTTGACAAAGCAAATGCTCATTGTCTCTACAGGGTAGACGTGAGTACTGTGATGGATTTGACCATTCTTATTCACATGTACCGAAGGAGAGTCGGTGGGGTGGAGACAGGCACATTCTTGCGAATTCATAAGATTGCATCAGAAACCGTCAGGACTCGCAATGCCCTCTGATCCCTGCAAATACTTGACTTTATGACATGCTTCAGTCATGCTGAGCTGCACTAAACATCAACTCGGTGTATCAATGTTCTGTCTAGACTCTCAAGCCTCCTCTTCCGCCGCGACTAACACGAACCGCAGAGCCGCACTGAAGGTGGGCCATGCACTACTCTGGCGCGTAGAATGTAAGACGCTCGCTATTCTCACCGAGAACACGCAMCAGAGACATGGCCTGATCAGCGACGGATTTTGAGGATTCCGGAACGCACAGTCCTCAGCCTTGTTTGGGGCACACCTATAAGACACCTATAAGATGGCGCTCTGTTTCGAATGAACGCGGCTATGATCGGTGTGACTTACAGAAGCATGCAGTAGGGCTCTGACCACGAGGAGAGACTGCATGCCCCTCACGCGTCGATCTCGCTTCTCGTTAGGGCAAACAAGAGCTCTGCATCTACCCATCGAATCCCGACTTCAGGCTCGTTGCCGAAGCTCACAGCCTTTAGCGAGGCCATCGGCATTTCACAATCAATGGTCTACGGTTTTCGCAATCCGAGACATCATTCCTGGTCACTCGCAATGGATACCGATCAGGCGGCCACCCAAACGGGTGTCTTGGCCTATTAGGCATGGTCGAATACCAGGTGGTAAACAAATTCGAACAATATTTGGGGTCGATTTCCAGCCTGATAGAACGACTCACGCCCTACGCAATYTCTAACAAAGCCAGTCAGATCAGAGTTCTGGAAACATCCTTTTCGTGTGGGCCTCGGAGAACAAATGCRAAGAAAGGTGTTCGATGCGGGGCAAGATCAGGGACCGATCGCAGCCTTCGCGCACTAGAGAAGCGCGTTGTAATTGCATAAGGCACACGCATGGGTGCCAGCCTGATGCAGTCAACCGAAGTCCATTTTGCTGTCTTGTTGGTAGACACCACGGAAAAAGTAACTTCTCCGTGTCACCGTCATCAAAAAGGCAATATCACCGACAAGGCAACACGAGGGTGAGAGAGAGATGTTGTCATGCAAGCAACCGCGCAAAGAAGATTAAACCAATCTTTTGACATGGACTGAGATTGCGGTGCCTTACAGGACAAGGCTGGTGCGTCAGGGCGTCAGAGTGTCAGCACGATTTGAGAAGATTCCAAATCAAATGTCGTGATGGACTAGAACATCGAAGACTCCACAAAATGTGAGCCAAGTGTGGGGTACTGTATTTGAGCAGAGCCACTGATCGGTGAATCGATGACGCCATGGTATTCACCATCGGCTGAAGCGAAGCGTGGTGCTCGGTGTGAGAAATCAGGAAGTGGGCGCTAGGCTGACCACAATGAGCGAAGGATGCATGGAAGTGTGGTAGGATTCTCGATCAGATCCGAGGCCAGAGTGGCGGGTTGGTTCGGATGAGCGGTTAGACTGGAGCAATGGAGGTTCGGAGACTATAAGACGGAGACGGAGATCTAGACGGAGACGGTCGAACGGGCGACTGTAGATGCAAAAGGGAAAAGCGTACATACAAGGCTAGAGATTGTGATTACAAAGGGGAAAAGCATCATACATAGATCTGGTCTGAGGCCATTGGACAAGACTGAGGAATTGTCTCGTACATGAAATATAGAGTATATTCATAGATTTATTGGACTAACCTCACATATGATGTATCGCGCAGGGTTCTGGCATATTCATCACGGTGTCGCCGCCACAAGCTCGCCGCCGATACGCTCACATCTTGTAAACCCTCATGACGCTATCCCAGTATGCTCTTCCCCCTCTGCTAGGCAATCGTTCCCACAAGATATCGACTCGTCCCTCACTATGCGCACGCACTCGCTCCCTGCCATCAACAATCCCCTARTCAACTACACCACTCATACCCATCATCCCTCTTCCAGTATCGTCACCCAGAACCCTCGACTCATCTCTCACTGCCTCCACGCATCCCCTCTCCAGCCTGGGCAATTCCCCAGTCAATTACACTTCCCCGAACACTCTTCGACTCTTGAACCACGGACCCAAAAAACTCGACTCATTCCTCACTTGCCCACGCACTCACTCTTCACCATCCATGTTGGCCGCGTCAACTGCACCCACCATTACTATTATCCTCTATTGGACTATGAACTCTCCATTCGAACCTTCACTTACCCCTGCTCATCCAAGTCACCCCGCCAAATCCATCACCGCCTATATACAGCTCGAGGGATGGTGCCAGTCTCTTGATGCCACCCTGACTTTCAGATATCGCCAGCCTTCCTCTTGGCCCCTCCTTAGATAGCTGCGTTTCCAATCCCACATATCCTATCCCATCCCATTGCGCCCATCCCCCCTGCTCCCTCAATTGATGAGAACGATTGGCATGGAATATCTGATGGATGAGCAGCTGCGACTCCATTCACCGATCGATATGGCAGTCTCGCCATCGCCAGTGATCTGACAGGGCGCAAAATGTTCTCAATCACGAGGTTAATGGTTTAGGATGACGCACAGTCTCCCTCGAGGCCCGGCCCTGTTCCGTTGGAACGAATGGCATGGAAGGATCCGATGCATGATTCAACTGCAACTCCATTCGCTGATCAACACGAGATTGTGATGGGCAGGTCTTACCGTCCTCGATGTTGGGCTGATCACAGAGCGGCAATTATTCTGAATCACGAGGTTCGAGGGTTTTGCATTGACTCATATCCTGCCTCGACGAGATTAATTCATTGCGAAACATGATGCCGCGATCTTTCGTTATGTTGGCGGTGTCAATGATATGGAAAGCTGCTCGTGATGGGTCTTGGTCGATCGGGGAAAGGTTGACGAAGGCGGACGGAAATATCATGTCTTTATTTCAATTTCAAAGACGTTTCGCAGGATCTTGACCGCTTTTCGAGGCCAACTGGCGGATTGCTGTGATCAAGCTGCAGAGCGTTCCTCGGACGCTTTGTCGTAGAAATTGCGGGTTGGATACTCGGCGAGCCCCGGCGCCATTCGATTTTGCTCTCAGAGCATTGTTGAGCTATGATTGGGAATTGGCAATGTTTAAAGAATGGTGATGCTGGGATTTTGATTGGTATGAGATGAGATGAGAGCGAAGGTCTGATTTGACGTCCTATGAGCGATGGATCGAATGGTTGTGGCATTGCTGCAGCGGCTGTACAGAGGGATGGAGGGATTGGCGAAGCAGGTTTGATCTCGTATCCTGTCACTTCAGCGTCGGCCATAAATTTCAACGATGGGCAAAGCCATGATCAGGAGATGGCGATGTCTTGAGAAGGGTGGTGGTGCTGGGGACTTTCGTCTTGGGATGATAGGGGGATCTTCGGGCCGACGTTGATATTCGGTGTTCGATGACAGCTTGAGTGGTGGGTTGAGTGCTTTTTGTGGCTTTGATGTGGGAACGCTGTCGTACGAGGGAGGGCGGGAGAGGGGTGCGGTGGTATGGGTTTCGGTACCGGAGTTCCCATGTTGAATTGGAAGGTCAGGCATTGCCCCCCACGATTCACTTGCCATGGAAAGCGTGCTTCTGTTTAGCATACCAAATCCAAGATAGGGAGACGGTGGTCATGTGAGAAACGTTGCGTGGGATTTGGTTCTGAGATGAGAAGGCAGTGATATCTGATTCGATGTGCAATGAGGGATAGGTTGTTGTTTATGGCATTGATATGATGCAGTAGTGGGAGCGAGGTAGGAGGTGCGCGGGAGCAGGGCCAGTATGACTTTGCTCTTGATGAGTCGTAGTTTTAGTTTCAAAAGATTGATAGGTCAAATATTGGTTTCAAAACATGCTATCAATATCGCAAACAGTCCGCTTGGGCGTCCTCTCCCACGATACCCTTCTGTAGGAATCGCCCTTGAGAATCAGGTCGATTCTTTTGGTGTATCAGTGCACGTTCGTAGGTTGGGCGATGGAGTTGACTTTCGCGGACGATCAAAGCGAAGATGATGCCGATTCGGCTGAGCAGAACACCGTCTTTGGTCCATCCTGGCTAATACTTGGGGTCAGAAGCAAGCACACCTGAATTTGATGATATTGTGCATCAGATCTATCGCTCCGCACTGTTTGCTTAAGATACCGTCTCCACCTTGAAATCACTCCGGACATGGATCGCGGTTTCGGGGATCTCCAACGGTCCGTTGGAGCGGATGCCATCGTCTCGGATGGTCAGCGGACTGATGACTTCCAAGATCGGCGGATTCGTCGTCGAAACCTTGGTAGTCCGCGCTACTGCCAGTGGCTGGTTGCCGAGTTCGACGTTCGCGGCGAATGGATCGAGATGCCGGCCGTTGTCGTCGGAAGAGCTTGAATTGCTCGAACGCTTGGCATGATTGCGCAGGATGTTGAATTTGGCTGATGGTGGGGTCAGGGAGAAGATGGATTTGGGGCCATCGTTGATCAGGCGCCGGAACAGGACGGACATGTTGGGGAGGCAGATGCTGATAAGGGAGATGGGACCTTGGGATACTAGCCAGTACATACTTGGGATGGACGCGTCTGCGGGAGTGTGATCAGAAGCGTACCGTTGAGAGGCTGTAGAAATACTCACAAAGGGGGTCCTCATTGATTGCTTTGGCAGTGTTGGAAATGGTTATCACACATCCGACAGAGACAATGACAACACTAAGGACGGTATTAATTTGATGGATGTTCCCATTAGGATACAACCCACCAATAGCCGAAAGCGAAGACCGCCATGATCTGAATCTTCTTCCAACGTTTCACATGCAGTCGCCATAACATTGGTAAAGGCAGTARGAGCAAGATAAGGTCAATGACAACACTCGAGATCGTACTTGACAGCCATAGATCTGTGATCGAGTGGCAATGACCTGGGATAGATGGTTGCCATTGCTTCTCTACGGGATTGCAGAGGAAGACTTCGAAAAATCCCACGGCAACGAAGCACCCAATTACCAGACAGTGAGTGAACCACAGAGCGTACTTGAAAAGTTTGACCCGTGTTCCCAGGACGCGAGCGTAAAACAGCAACGCGGATATTTTGGGGAGGGCAATACAGAGACCGTAGAAGATATACAGYGCAAAAAGAACCCTGAGCTGCTCCAATTCGTAGCCAATGGGGATAGAGGATCCCTGCCGTCCAAAGCCAAGCGCAAACATACGGTCAAGCAAGGAAAATTGGATTATGAGTAGGATCTGGTCCAGAGAAATCAGCCGGACCACAGCATGTACGCCGAACTCAACTTACTAAGTTCGCTAATGCTGTCCAATCATCCCACCAGAATCTCGTACCACGTTCCGAGGAGCCAAGTGCCCTTGACCAGAATCTTAGGCCAACAGCAATGATTGAGATGAACATCATCACCACCGCAAAAGCGAAGAGACCGGCGCCACGATCGTTTGGGATCATTTTGAATGGTCAAAGGCGTGACCAGGAAGGCCTTCTAGATGTCATAGAATGTGCTGGAGCGAGATTGACAAGCGACCTGATAAAAGTGAGGAAGCCTTGGATCTGAAGCGGATAACATCCTGACAGGTCTTCGCCAGTGTTTTGTAGCCCAGGCAGGACCACTTCTCCATAGTATCAGTAAGTCTCCTGCCTGCTCGCTTGTTTCACCACGTATGTAACCCTGCGTTATGATGACTTTTCTCTACATGATGTCGGTCAGCAGCTGCGAGCTTATGGCGTAGCGACCTTTGGTAATGCTCGGAAATTCCTGAACGCAAATATCGTGCGGATATCTTGGGAGGACTTGTAAAGATGGACATGCTCAGCCTGCGCTGCCACTTCATCCCCAAAGACGGCACGGAATATGCGGCCCAACCAGCGCCCCTGACGCATGAACACCGAATCATGCATGAACGCGGAGCGGATTATGCAGCAGCATGCTTGCATAAAGTGATTCGTGAAACGACTTTTTTCCGGCAACTCATTCATTGGGGAAATAGAACTTGACTCGCCTCGAAGCTCGCAGGCATGCGCACCCCCCACATTGCATGGCGCTGTCTTCCCCACCCAGTCTGCTTTTGCATGTTGGGGCACAGTCGAGTCACAAGCTGTCCATTAAAGCGTGTCCTTCAAAACAAAAGCTTTGGTGGCAGCCAATGAGCCTCTACCAGAATATCTCATGGTTTTTTTTATCCAATATTCCATGCCGACGTAGTGCGCCCACGTGAAAATCGTACGTGTGTTTCTGAAACGCTTTCTTAAAGAAGATGCTGACYATGCATGACATGCTGCACAAGACTCGGGCCATTCGCCCGATCGAATGATCGCAAATCTTAATACTGATTTGCTTATTAAGAGCGGTTGTGCATGTTGAGCCGGGCAAAGCCAGCCACTCATCATCTGACAATGTTTGGACGCGGCGATTCTCCACCCCCATCTCTTTCAAGGAAACATCTTCAAGGATGGAGAAGACCGTCGACGATGAAGATGAAGCGAGCTGAAGCAGAAGAAAACCGTCATGATAGGCGAGAGTCTTCATCAAGCCCTTTCGACGGACGTTAACACTGCAGCGTAACAGATTTGTGCGAGAAGAGACCGCTCATTGCTAAACAGCCATTCCACTTTCGCGATGCCCAAAATGCAATGTATATCTCAAACCAACCTTTGAACTCACAAGTAATGACGCCACCCTTTTCACTACTTCACCTCATCCGCCCCAGCATCCCGCAGCATTTGCCTGATCCGTGGGAAATTCCGCTCGTCTGCAATCCCCCATGCCGTCTTGTCCCGGAAATTCCTTGCCTCAAGCCATCGCTTCATCCGTCCCTGATCAGGGTCCTTCTTCGCATACTCCAGCAATAAAAGCACGCACTCCGGTTTCCGACTCCGCACCGCGTGGTGGAGCGGGCTGAGCTTCTCGTTGTCGCAGTGGTCGTACGTGGCGCCGTATTTGTTGCACAGCAGGTCGACGAAGTGGGGAAACCCCTGTACGCAGGCGTCCCTCAGGGCCGAGGCACCGTTGCTGTGACCTTGGTGGTTCAGGAAACGTCGGAAGCGTTGGCCGTTGTCCATTGGGTCCTTAGAGGCGTGCTCGAGGAGGGTATGCACGCTGCGGATCTTGTTGCGGAACAAACACCAGTGAAGCGGGGTAAAGCCCGCGCCTCCAGGGATGGTGTAGTCGGCGTGGTAGGTATTGAGGAGCAGGTCCATGGTTTGATGGTTGTCATGCTCGGCACAGAAAGAGAGAGCGGTGCGCCCGTTGTCCATGCAGGCATTCAGGAAAGATGTGAAGCGGGCTCTGTCCGGGTCCTCAGAGGCATGTGACATGAGCAGAGACACGACGGCCAATCTTTCATTATCGTGGTGGCAGGAAGCGTGAAGTGCCGTCTTACCGTTACCGGAAGGCTGGTGATAGGCCGCGCCGTGGGAGAGGAGGAGTCGAAGGATCTCCGGCTCGTTCAGATCGCAGGCTTCGTAAACAGAGTTGMGGCCGTTCTTGGCTTTAGCCTCGATGCGCAGGTCCAGGCCAGAGGAGGCGGCGTGCTCAAAGAGGAATTGGGCCAATGCGGGGTTGTGGTAGGTGGCTGTAGCCAGGATAGGGGTTGCTTCGAACCAATTGGACTCGTAGCGGGTACCGGATTCGAGGAGGAGGCGGCAAAGGTCGACATTGCCTCGCATTGCCGCCACAAAGAACATGGGGTGCCCGCTCCCATTCTGAGGCGGGCGCTGGTTTAGATACATACTCAACTGGTCCTCGTTGTGGCTGGCGCGGTAACGTTCGATGAGACGTTTGGCGACCTCGTATTGGCCTTGATGAGCTGCGACCCAGAGAGTGGTGTGCCTGGGTCGATCAAAATTCGCACCTCGATCAAGGAGAAAGTCCACCATATCGACCTGACCTTCCGAGCATGCAAGGGTGAGCGGCGTCATTTCATTGGGGAAATCGAAGAATTGGACCATGCCTTGTGGTGGGCGGTGTTTTGGACCCTCCGTGGTGGTCATTTCGATACTCGAACCGTTGTCAAGGCAGTATCTGGCGAGGTCAACCATGCCGTGCATTGCAGCCAGGTGAAGAGGATGTAGTGCCCCATTTCGAGGATGCAAAAGCACTCCTGCCCCACTCTCCAAAAGCAGACTAACAATCTCCTTATGGCCCGGACCAAGCTCAGCTGCTCTTCCTAATGGCGTCTTGGAATGCCTGGTCCGAATGTTGGGATCGGCTTTTTCCTCGAGCAGCGCCCAGACGACTTCACTATCGCCGGAGAACACTGCGGCCATAAGTGCTGATCCATGGGCGCCCCCAGGAACATCAATGGACGCTGAAGGTTTGTGCTCGAGAAGCATGTTGATGATGTTGATATGACCTTTTGCTGCCGCCGCCTGTAACGCATTACCATAGTATCCGCCCTGACTATTCGGCTCTGCCCCTTTTCTGAGCAGAAGCGCAATCATGCTATCGTGTCCATTCTGAGCGGCTGCTTGCAGAGAGCTGCCATAATATCCTGCCACGAGATTAATGTGAGCTCCTTGGCTGATGAGATATTCTGCAATCTCTATTCGCCCATTTGCTGCGGCTGCTTGTAGAGCACTGGCATAAAGTACAGGATGGTTTGGTACCCGGTACTTTGCCAATTTCGGGTCATCTTGCTTTTCGGTAGTGGATTCGTCGTCCCACGACTCGAATTGCCAGACGGCTCTGGTATTCAATARGTTAATCTCGGCCGGGTACCGCCGAGTCAGCAGCGTTTTCACCACGTCCAGCTTATCATTCTCGATGGCCAAGGACAGTGCACTTTGGCCGGTACCGTTATATTTGTTGAGCCCATCAACGGTCCGGCCAAATTTACCGATGATATCGGGAAACCCAAACACGCAGGCCGCGAAGAGTGGACTGGGCTTCTCTTTGGCGGGGGCACGAAGCTGCTCCAGCTTTAGCCACAAGAATACCTGATCTTTCATTTGATCGGTGACTAGCTTCTGAGCATCGTCAAGCCACTCGACGTAACCGTCGACTTGACCACGGCTCTGAAGGAGGAATTGCCGCAACATTTCGCTGAGGCCGGTCTTCTCTCCATCCATATCTTCGTATTTCATTCTTTCAAAGTGCAGTGGCCAAAACTGCGTCGCGTACTGGCTGAAAGACTTCTGGCCCTCGGTCATCTCCTCCCTTGGGCGTTTTGGACCATAAGCAACGTTGAGGATCTTGAGGCAGCTGCAAGTCACGGCAACATTGCATCGGCTGGTACTATACTCCTCCATTGTGATCATGTGCTCTCGAACGGAATAGTGAGCGAATTCAAAAACACCCTTCTGTTGTACGACCAAAGTCCGGCATGCGCGGATTACATCGTCTACACTGGCTTCGCCCTGTGATGGTGCGATGGCCTCAAGGAATGATAATATATCGAGCGGTCCCTGGCGGCTCAAGAGCCATTTGAAAGTGTTTTGGGCGACTTTTCACCCTATCTGTGCACTGATGTTTCGGGAATGGTGTGCCAAGACTTTACRGGAAAACCCTGAGCCGCCGTATCTAGAAATGAGCTACCGGTATTGCGATCTTTCTTTCCTTTCCAACAGCACAGTCGAATTGTGAACGCGCATCCCAACACTCGACTTACGAACACACATGCTTCGAAATATGACTACGAACGCCCCAGACACCGAGCAAGACCAGATTTCGCTGCCGCCGAATGAAATCTTGATCAATGTGGTTCACGCACTGAATGGAAAGGTAGACGACTTGACGCGGCATGTCCCCGTCCACACGACGTGCAACGAAGCAATCAGCCATTGTCAGGCCATCTTACAAGATCGCGAACAACCTTTACGCCTGACTCGCGTTCGAACATGGAGTCAACGACAGAAACTAAAAGAGATGGCACAAGCTGTCGATGACCCACAACAAGGCCCATTGAAAATCAGAAATGCTATTCCGTCTAGTCAGCTTCCGAGTCCGAAGCGGTCAACCCCCCATACGAGACAAGTTTTAAAAGAAAACTTTCCAATGGAGGCTACTAAGAAGCAGCCATATATCCTTACAGCGATTGCCACTATTGATGAGACTAGTCTGGCCTCTATCCCAGGCGAAATCAAGATCTTCCCTATGGATGGGACGGACTCCGATCCAACTGTCGAGATTCGGAGTGATTTGTGTCTATGGGATACAGGCGCTCATCATTGTATCATCTCCGCCGACCTTGTGGCAGACAAAAACGAATCGTTCCTAGACCTCCCTGTACATGGACCCTACAGGAACGGTAAAGGGGGGGTAGGCGTCCAAGTGGACGCCGTATTCAGCTTCAGTAACACGACCATCGACATCGCRACTATGTTCATGGTCTATCCCACCTCTACAATTCCGAATAAAAGGTCAGGAGTCATTCTAGGCCAACATTGCTTTATGAACCGGATGGTGGCAGAAACTATACCAAGGTCCATCTTAGAGAAGCGGGGGGAAATTGTAAATGAGGAAGTTTGGGGAGAGATTAAGATCAAGGCTCACATTGATCTTGACGACATCCTACGGGACTTCCATTAACCTTTCGCTTCATCTACAGCTACACCCTACTGGGATTTACGCAAGACTTTGGATCCTCAAGCTTCATATTCATCTCACTGAGTGGTTCCTGCCATTGCCTCAAACTTTCCACCACCCATTTGGCACGAGTCTCTTGCCTGTCATCTGCTGCCTTGAACTGGTCAGAAGTGAATTCCTTCTGGTCTCTAAACGCAGCCCCGATATTTTGCGAAAGGGCAAGGATGCCTTCTCGCGTGATTGTGGCCTGGTCCTTTTGAGACTGTTCAACCTGATCGGTCCTGGCCATGACATTGTCAAATCCGAGCTTGGTGACCTCCGCATTGACAAGGCCGACCGCATTCTGCACCCTGCTCCTCTCCTTCTCAACGTTCTCGAGCAGGTCTTTGATGCCATTAGCAGAGACCGGATTCATCCCCGTCAGCGCTCGCATGCCCTTCCTTTCGCCATCGAAATAGGTGATTGCCAACATCTGGTGCCGCAGGATGACCTTGTAAAGCCTGTTCAATGCCGAGCGGAGCTCATCGCCTTGGAGAGACTTAATCTTGGCGTACGTGTTCTCCATAGAGGTATATTGAGCGATGACGTGCGATATTGCATCGGTACCCTCCAGCATGCGAGCCCAGGTCTCGCTCTCACTGGCGAAGACGCTGATGCCGAAGCGGATACACGCCCAGGGCAGAGCGGCATAGCCGGGGTCAGCTTGCACAAAGAGGTCACCCAGAACTTCGAAGTTCTGCGCGTAGCCTACAATCTTGTCGTACATGTGGCGGAAAGTGACAGTCTTGCCATTGGTCAGATGAATGCCCGACTGATTCTCTACAGATTGCCTTGATTTCCTCGTGATTTCCTCGCGAAGTTCTTTGACGGTTGACAGTGAATTTGAGGTATTAGGATGAAAGTCGGGAGGAGGGTTCCATCTCTCCTCAGCTTGGAGCTGCTCCCAAGCTTTATCCCATTCGCTTTGCACGGCGCCATCGTCGTCTATTAGACTCAGAGGCTCTGACGGCTCGGTCGCTTGAGGCATCTCGATATGCTCGTAATCAGCGTCCTCGGAATCTTCGGTGCTAAGGGAATCTTCACTGGACGACCAGAACTTGAGGTCTGAGCGATGGAGGCGGGGCATGATTGCAATCGAGGCTGGACTGTAATTTGATGGCCTCGAGCATTATCAAACGGTCTGATAGCGATTCACGAAGGCTTTGACGCGTTGTTGGGCTATGGATTAGGTCGCTGTACTGATTACTCAAACCAACGCAAGCACGTCGGCTAAGCCAGCAGATGCTGTAGGGTGCCGAGTCCTTCCTTGGGGAAGGATTGATGCCGTTCATGTAAATGCCTGGCATTGCGGCTGAATATGACACGTTTATCATTTTACCTGGTGGCTGAACTGGCCGATCATGAAGTTTTGGTAAATRTTGCCGAGCTATGAGCCAAATATACTCGACATGATTGGCGGCTGCAGGCCTATATAACTCAGATGAAACGACAAAATTGAAGACTTTTGCTAAGCCTCCACCAATGAGGGCAGGCGCCAAAAGATCTGCGGCAGCTAGGGCGGGACTCGGGTTCAGCCTTCGCGACCCCTGAACAGTACTTCAGTAGTCTCTCTGTCCGACTTTGTCCAACAAAGATTAAGATTGATATTGACATTGGCTTTGCTTTGTAATTATGCGCAAGGAGCTATCATTGGAATTGTACGCACCAAGATCTTCCTGCAACTCCAAATGCAGTATGGAGTATCACTCAGCAATTGTAACACACGAACAATCTCTCTCATAAGTCGCGTGTCCCCTTAGGCGAGAAACTATCTGCTTAGAAAAATATATTTTCTTGAGAAGCATGATGCCAAGGGATCGTTCATTTCATTTGCAAGAGCCATTGCAAAGTCACCGGTCCCTACAGCTCCAACGCGATCGCGTCCATGGCCCTACCACATTCTTCAACCCGACCCGCGCATACTTTACACACCGAAGACCGCCATCGGAAGCTGGAGCTGGTAGCGACAGCCAAATCAGCTGCCCTTCGAAAGAGGCCAAAGACTACCAAGATGTTGTATTGAGTCCCGAATTACCTGGCGCATCCAATCTGGAATACAAATGGCGCTCTCGTGATAACCGAAAAGGCCGGCATACCCTCGTCGTCAAACCCACACCCAAGCCCGACTTTACTCCTCCGTCTCGAACATCCACCTTCCGCGCTACTCTCCACGGCATCATCCGCATGTTCACCTATTTCCCCTACTGGGACATCTCCTACCTGGTCGCCGTGATCTTCACCCTTGGCTCCGTCATCTGGGTCATCAACGGCTTCTTCGCCTGGCTCCCGCTCGTCCGCCCCAGCAGTGAATTCCCCAACGAGATATCATACGGCGGCGGCATCACCGCCTTCATTGGCGCCACCGTATTCGAAATCGGCTCCATCCTGCTCGTCCTCGAAGCCATCAACACCAACCAAGAAGGCTGTTTCGGCTGGGCCATCGATCACGCCTTCACCGAGCTTCTGGACCATGAGAAGGTCTCCGAGGAGGGAAACAGTTCTGGTGGCAAGACCAACCACTCCACCCCACCCGCTTCATCATYCCCCACCCCGGCCCCAGCAAYGCTRAAACCYGMCCCAYMATCCTGCTCGCACCACCACTCCAACAAACRCAACCTCGTCGGCAACGGCACTTCCCCCTCCTCCTCCC
>MSTJ01000304.1:0-19315 GCA_001956345.1 Ramalina peruviana | reverse complement strand
CATGCGCAGGATTGATGGGGAAGAGATGAACAGGTTCGCAACCCATCACGCTGGCCCGGACGTTGACTGACTGAAAGACATGCTTAGGGACCTTTCGTAGTGCAGCTTGCTTGGGTCTACAAACATTCACCCCACTCGATTACTGAACTTGGGACGATCTAATCGGTCATGGATTTGAAGGCCCCTCAAGCTCACGGTCAAAAAAGGGATTTGCGAGCGATTGTGATGGATGATAACGCAGTGCTGAAGTCGTCAACGGAATCTTTTGAGTAAGAACTCACCTATGCCTCGACATATCCGATCCGTGAAACTATGCAGGGCTTATGAAGAGTACGTCGCCACAAGTGCATAGAGCTACAAAGCCTCGYCGCCAGCGGCATTAGAGGATCTCCCCCTTGCAGCTCCCTTGCGTACACCACCATCTCACGTCCCATTCTCTCAATGTAACGAATGAGACAGGCTATTTGCATGTTATACCCATCACCATCCACTTACTCAAAGATATTTCATGAACTGAAGCGCCCAACTTGGCTCCAATTCGCATCTGTCCGCTGATTTGTACTCATGGAAGCTTCGGTATGGGATTCTTGATTACCCCAGACTTGAGCTAGCAATAGATTACGAAGAATACAGCGCGTAAACTTTTTATCTGTCTGCGAAGCCTCGCATCTATCAAACATRATCCTTAGTGCCATATCWACAAGATGCACTTGTCCAATGATTGAACTCAGTCTCTGGCAGTACTGACACTCTGCCAATTTGACGGAAGCCGACTTGGACATCGATGATGTCTCTCTCGACCCTTTTGAAGTCAGCAATCCCAAGATCTGTCTTTCAACGGCCAAACAGAGCATCGAAGTGCCGGTCAAGCAAATTCTCAAAGTTCAGGATATTTCAGCCCAGCCGCAATGACTCAAAGTATCATCCTAAGCAGCCAGCCAATGTATCCTCGAACAGTATTCAGTCGCAGTATCTGCATCACGCCATGCTCGACGAAGAGCCTTGTGGGACGACAGGCGAAGAATCTAGCGAGTTCTGTGCCAACATTATCGCAACAGATCGTACCACCGTAATCACTGAGTCAGACTTTTCCAGGCTCACCTCACGCAGCTGCCCGCTCTTCACCATTCCCTTCGAACTTCGCCGCCTAATCCTTGAATTTGCCTTGCCCTACGCAAGCGAGGATGCACAATTTGGATACGTCTGGAATCTCGGCAGCACCTCCATCTTACAAACATGTCACCAATTGCACCACGAAGGTACCCACGTGATGTACGACGCCAACCCTCTCAACTGCATCCTTGACATCGACAACGGCCACATACTTTTCTGCGCCAGATATCTACACCCTTCTTCCAACCCCTCTCCCAAGTACGAAGACCATGTGGACTGTTCTTTCAACCACTGCAGAGACATTCTCAATTGGACAAGGATCTACGAACGGAAAGTCTTGCCAGAGACACTTGGCGGGCGGAACATAGCAATCATGCGGCACTGGGTTCTCGAGATCATGGGATGTAATGACTTGGTGGGAAACATGCGATATTACACTTCAGATGTGGACGAGTTGACGGACATGATTCGAAAGCTTGTCGAGAAAGCTGTCATGGGACTCCTGTTGAGGGCGGAAAAGATTAGCAAGGTTACTGTGCAGTGGAAGGGCACGGCGCCGGATACATACACGAATCGAGCGGAGAATCAGAAGAGGATCCTGGAGCCAGTGAGACTGCTGGGGGTCTTGGTGGAGGAGGATATGAGCTTCCTGGAGGCTTGGAAGTAGTAGTGTAACGCTCGCATGGACTATGAGTCCTGGTTGTGATTGGACATGAATACTATCTTGCACCAATTCAAACATAGTTACAAGGTGATTAATAACGTTAAGATGATGGGAAATATTTGAGAAACGCGTAATGAAAAGGCGAAAATTAACGTGTGGAGCGGCGAAAACTTGTCAAAACCAAATAAACATTATCACAACTTTTATCCCCTTTATAAAAGTCTGTAGTTTCGTTATTATCTTCCATCGCCCGGCGATTCACTCAAGAGCAATCATACTTCTGACGGTGCTTCTCATTGGCAGATCTTGATCCTGTGGTGAGTCTCGGGGGCCGCGTACCACTCTCAGGAAAGCAAAGCTATTGGACAAAATACTGATGTTTTTCAACTCTTTTGAGAGAATTCAGCCTTCATTGACCACCACCATGCCTCGTCCATCCCAGTCCGGCTTTGAGGCCACGACTCACCGCCTCGCCCGTGCCCGTCCCCCTCCCTCGCCAGCCCCTCTCATCCAGACCGCTGCCGAAGCCAGAGATCACGCCATTCGCGTGGCCATCGAGGCCAGTCAACAGACCTCCCCCTTCCTCTTCATCGCGCCAGAGATCAGCACCATGATCCTGAAACTGGTGCTACCGTGCACCTACASGGACGAGAATGGCGAGATCGTGTGGCAGCTCGGCAGCACGGCGCTGCTCCGGACCTGCCGCCAGCTGCATGCRGAGGGCACGCAGATGATCTACGCCAACCCGTTCAAGTTCACATTGGGCGAGACCATATCTGACATAACCTACATCCGATATCTCCATTATGGGTACGATAGGTACACGGAGCGGAAAGAATGGTCGATACTTAAGAAGGCGGTGTACCTCTCCGACATGGGCCCGCACAATGTCGCGCTGATGCGGCATTGGGTGATGGAAATCGTTGGCTGGGGGATATATTCAGATCGACGATACTGGCACAAGCGCGAGGTCGATTTCATCTGGTGGTTCGCGGACCGTATTGAGGAAGCGCTCAAGGGACCGTTACAGCAGATCAAAGGGGTGAAAAAGGTGACTGTGAAGTGGACAGGCGATTGTCCCGGCTCGGAGATCGTCAAGCTCCGGTATCGAGCGTGGATCCTGTTGCCATTCGAGTTGAACAGGATTGCCATCGAAGAGGACACGAATGCTGTGTATGGAGGAGGGTGATGTCGGATGTCATACGCCAATGAAAAAGATCGGGTCAGTGTTGTGTGGAACCAATTTTCAGATGAGCGGGATCATCTGCTATGATGAAAGAGGGGGAGTTCTGGCGTTTGTTTGTCTTCACTTTCTCTTTTGACGCTCGAACTTTTGACACATCCTTCAACCTGACTCATTCCGCGAGCATAATTACGGTACGCGCCCTGMMCAACCTTCACTCACGACAACCACGACATCCTCTTTTTTCGCACCTGCAAAATCCAACCACCTGAACTCTGAGGCGTCAACAGCAGAATGTCGAACATCATTATTCACAGCACCCACGGGTCAACAACGCAGTCTGAGCAGAACCGACCTAAATCTAACAGTGAGGACGCAACGGCCAAAGCCGCAATGAATCCTGTTTCCAGYACACTGAGMGCCACTGCTGATGTTCTCGACAATGTTCCCCCAAGCACCAACCCCTCTTCTTCCCATCTTCTTACTCTTCCCTGGGAAAWACGTCAGGAGATCCTTTTGCTAGCACTACCCTCCTCCTTCATGTCTGATGATGGGTATGTCATTTGGGAGTTCGGCTGCACGAACGTCTTGCGCACCTGTCATCAGCTGCATGACGAGGGAAGAAATATTCTGTACTCCCTCAACCCCCTCTACCTAGCCATCTCTACCGAACTCCCACAGGAGGATACTTTGAACGATCCTCATTTCGACTTCCGGGGCAGGATACGCTGTACGACCTGTGGAAATGACTCCGAGAAGAGCGGAAAATGTGTTAGCCATCACTCAAAATCCCCACACAGGCGAGTGTTGCCGGAGGCGCTTGGGATGGGGAACATCGTTTTAGCGCGGGACTGGCTACTAGAAATCTTTCAAGGTGAAGATGATTACATTTGGAAAGATGGTGATGGTCGTCTTCACGGACTGGACGACGTGGAAAAGCTCCAGGACCTTGTGAACCAGATGACGGAGAGGTACTTGAGCCAAGCGAGACGGTTGAGAAAAGTGACAGTGGTTTGGAACTGGTGTGTCGACAAGGGTTCGCCAGCCCTTCCACAATGTGTCGTGTTTAGAGAGGCAGCTTTGAAGCCTTTGAAGAGCCTGAGAGTCCCGATTAAAGAGATTTTTCCCTACGAAGGATGGTGAAACGTCAGGAGATTGACAATGGCGAGGGACAGGTACATGACCGGCAAACAGCACAGCTGCATAGGATGACCTCTGGCAATTGCTTAATTCAGATCAACATCCAGATCAACATCAGACGGAGCTGAACTTCGATGATGGTCCTTCAACATCAAACATCAAGAGATCATGCTCACCGACCCTCTTCAGAGCACAATCTAGTCGCCCCTTCCACTCGACTACAACGTGCCGTACGTCTCACAGATATCTTCTTCGTTGAACCTTCATTCTTCTCATCCTCTTCCACGTCCGCCTGCATTCTACACTTGACCCGAGGACCCTAGAACCCTACCCGTGTCCAATCGAGCCTCACCCACCCGTCTCCAGAACCGAACTTCTCTCTCCCGACCGATCCATCAACTTACCCCTTCCCCAGCCAATCCTCATCCTTGACCATCCGGACCGTGCATAGAACGCCTTCTCCCCACCAAGCCCCTTTCCCCTTCCCCAATCAACGGACAGACCTCCCACGTGCAGGCTCCATCACCCTCCCAAGACAATTTTATCTTCCCCCCCAAYTCCGCACCTCTGGACTCCCTCCGCCGCCTCTTACCAGATCCATTCCTCCTCCATCACCTTTCATACTTGCTGCTCCTTCGCTCGTGCTCAAACCCCCACACGTCTTTGCTCAACTTGAAGCATACTCCCCCTTTCGCCCCCATTTTTTCCTGTCTCGTCGTGTCGCCTCGAATACCGCCTACTTGCTTGCTGCTTGGTGCAACAAGACCCGTGATCCCATCCTCCGCATCAGACACTTGGGTCATGACGATTTCATCCTCAAARYAGATGGTGGCGATGGGGGGGGACGAGAGATGGTGCCGGAATCATGTTGAGGGATGCGGACAGGTAGTGATTGATGGATTTCCATTCAGGTTGTTGCGAGGACAGCGCGTGCACGGACCCTTGAGAGAATGGAAAGAACGAGGGGAGCTGGGCGTATTGCAAGGGACGATGGCGCACGGTTCTTGTGGATGTTGGGCGAATATAGGCGTGGCCGTGATCAGGGATGGGGCAGACCTTTGCGGGGGAGGATCGAGTGGAGAAGAGGGGCCGGATGGTGTTGGTTTGTTGCAAGGGGAGGGGCTTTTTATGGGGATGGGGGGGATTCGATGGAGGGGGCGAAGGGAGGCAGATTGCGAGGTACAAGCCTTGTGAGTATTGATGCGGACGTGCCGTGATCTTGAGCAGGGACAGGGGCGGGCATTGCCGAGAGGAGATCGATCGAGGGATGGAAGGAGTGGTGCTGGGTGTTGTAGCATTGTGATGGCGCCTTCACGAGCCTGATGGGCGTTGAAGGGAATAACGATGAAGGCCAGATCGTATGTGGTATCAGGTTGCGAGACAGATCTCAAACATCTTGGAAGGGGCTGCCCTTCATTATATCTTCCCACATCAAATCCCCATATCAAGCAAACAACACCCTGTCTTCCAACTCTCCCCTCTCCCTTCTCCCGACGCCCGTTCGTAGCCCCAAGTCCCCCCTCCTCCCTTTACCCTCGAGATCCTGCTCATTCCTCGCGCGATGGCGCCCGGCGTTGCTCATCCGCAAATCCCTTCTCACTTGATTGGGGCTCACGAACTCCTTGTTCTCGTAGATAACGGGACCGCCGAAACTGCCTTCGAGGATGACGATGGGCGTGAGCACGAAGCGGGGCCCGATTTCCACGAGGCTCAGCTCGGTCTGGGCTCTTGGTGTTGTCTTCTCTTTCTCCTTCTTCTTCTTGCTCTTCTTCTCTTCTTCTCCCCCCGCAGCTGTTTTGCCGTGTTTCTCTGCATCCTCTTTCCGCGCGTCTGCCTTGGACACATCCGACTCCCGGATCTCGAAGCAGCGGATCCAGACCTTGCCGTCGGCGAAGGTGAAGCCCATCACGTGGTCGACGAACGGTTTGATTTTTCTTGTGTTGGGCGGCACGCCGAAGATGTGGGCGAGGAGGTCTTTGATCAGGAGGAGGGCCGGGGTGGCGGTGAAGGTGCTGTCGAAGGAGAGGAGCGGCCGGGAGCCCTTGAGGCAGTTGCCGGGGAAGTGGAGTTCGGATGTCGTGTGTACTGCCAATGATTATTGTCAGCGAGGGCGTCCGATGGTTAGATGGGCGGGAGGGAGAGAGGAGGTCTCACAATTCTGTAGATGCATCTTGACGGTCGGCCCATTCGGCGCTTTGCTCATCCATACGTAGAGATCCTTCCCCTTGCGCGCCTCGAAGAAGAGGACATTGTTGCAATTGTAGAGCTCGGCTAGCTCATTCAGCTGGTAGAGTTTGGTCTTCGTGTCGAGTTTGGCGTCTTTGCGGCTGTGGGGGAGGAGGGCATAGATGTCGTTAAGGAGGTGTCGGTGTCGGTAGGTCACGCCGCGGGAGGAGAGGATCAGGACGCGCTGGCGAGGAGCTTTCGGAGTAGAGGAGCTGGTGGTGCCGTTGGTGGTTGAAAGAATTGTGGTGGAGGAGGTGTTGGCGCTGCCTTTGGAGGTGGTCGCGGAGAGGGTCTTGTATGCCGAGGGCATTCTGCACCGGGGGCGCGAGCTGAGACGAAGATGGAGGAGTGACGAAAACCAGACACTAGGACCAATAGTGCCAGTTTCGTGATAAATTACTTGGTTGATAATGTGGTTTTGGTGATTTGTTCTGTGGAAGTGGAAAGTGCGAGACTTTTGGGCGCCTCGGCATAACTTCAAGGTTCAACCCCGGGCGGTCCGTTCGTGTCACGGAGCCTTGTTGGGGAGTTCCCGCCGCCATGTGGTAGCGCGTGAGGCTCTATTGCTGTCATCAGTCAACCTCGTCTCTTCCTGTCGCCTGGGGATCTGTCCTCATTCCGGGGGATTCTATTCTCGCTTGTTGTAGTTCCCACATCCTGGATCCGAAGACGCTAGCGTCAAGTGCTCCATCATCCAAGGCTGACACGGTTGGCCTTTTTCAATTCTACCGTGAACGCCCTCAGAGTCTTTACTTGACACACTTCGTGCATACAAAGCATCCGAAAACCCAGATACTGGGTCCCAGAGTTTCGAAGGCCCATTCGAATCAGTCAGGTGGCTTCCTAGCCGTTATGCAATGGCTACGTCGACTTGACGTCCTAATTGACCGTCTGAAGAGCCGACAGGCATAGTCAATCTTTCATACCAGACCRTCATCGTCACACGAGCTCCAGCATGCGCATTGTTTCCGTACACACCTTCCACCCTACAGAGGATGCACCTTCTACATACGTTGAGGCTCGAATTACAAGAATTCATAGGAGATGACATTCCCAAATACGCAATCCTGTCTCACACATGGGGTGACGGAGAGGTCCTATTCCGACACGTTTGGGAGCAAGAATTTCCATCGAACACTCCAGCGGGCAGCAGCAAGATTCGGAATGCCTGCGCTCAGGCAATCAAAGATGGCTGGGAATATATTTGGGTCGACACTTGCTGCATTAATAAAGAGAGTAGTGCAGACCTCTCAGAGGCTATTAACTCCATGTATCAATGGTATAAGGCTTCCGAAGTGTGCTATGCTTACCTGTCCGATGTATCACCATCAGCTAAGGAGCTCAGACAAAGCCGCTGGTTCAMSCGCGGTTGGACTCTACAAGAGCTTCTAGCGCCGAGACTGGTAATTTTCTTCGACCGGAATTGGCAATACCTTGCCTGCAAAGACTTGGATCGTGTGCTTTTCACCTACGGCAGCTTAAGTTCCGACTCTTCTGAAGAGGACGATCCTCAAAACGATGGAAGTTCAGGAGTAGTAGACTTCTCGATTGATCTGGCCGAAGCCACTGGCATTGGGGTCGATCACCTGCGCGGCTTCTCTAGTGCAAGTATCGCTCAAAAAATGTCATGGGTTGCCAGGAGACAGACGAAGCGGGGGGAGGATACTGCATACTGCATGCTCGGCCTCTTTGACGTCAATATGCCCCTCCTTTACGGCGAAGGCAAGGCAAAAGCGTTCTTCAGGTTGCAATCCGAGATTTTGAAAACCTCATCCGACAATTCTATATTTGCATGGAACAATCCAGACCTATGGTCTAGTGGGCTCTTGGCCCAGTCTCCTCATGATTTCATCAACTGTGGGAATATAAGAAGCCGTGGACACTTCGGAGCTCGCCGACCTCCTTCATCGACTAGTCTTGGTGTCGAAATGGATCTCCCGTTAGTTGACGCCCAAGGTGACCCCGTTCAGTTTGACAGGCATTATGCTGTCTATCTGAATTGTTGCGATTTAGAGAACAGACTTTTCGTCCTGCACATCCACTTCTTTCGTCAAAATTTCGGGATACCATCCGATCACGTAAAAGAACATAGCCCAATAGTGGCCAGGAGGACAAGTGCGATCTCCAACCTTGGAGGACCCTCTGAATACCCAATACTCCACGGTGGGAAAACAAGCCAGGTGTATTTCCCTCAAATAGCACGTCCTAAATCTAGCGCCTCGCGAATACTGAAGATCGGGCTAACTCCCTGGATTTCAGTAAATCAGAACCAACCAGCCTTCGTACCACCTGCACTTAGTTTCAAGCTTGGGGAGACGCTCTTCCATGACCAAGGGTATGATGAACTGGAAGCGATCCAGTTTTACCAAGATCTGAGCAATCATCAAAAATCGCCCCAGAGAATCGAAGTTCCCTTGGAAGGTGCGAAGGTCGCAATCTCACAGAACAGAACAGAAACGCCGTGTGGTCTCCTGTTGAGCTTACCTCCGGTGTCTGGATACTCCATTTTTCAAAAGTTTGGCTACTTTCAGCTTGTTGGCTGCATTCTCCTAAGATGGTGCTCAGATGACGACAGAACATCGTCTATTGAGGTTTTGCATCTAGAATATTCCAACAGAAGCAAGGTCGATATAAAAACGAGGATCGGGTCATTATCTAAAGACCTCCAGAAACTGATGGCTGTTGGATCTGTCGAGTCAAATCGAGGAGCTCTCACTGCCAAAATCAAGTCCAGAGATCTGTTGCGTCCAGCAGTTGTGTTAGCCTACGCGCTGAACCGCAACTCCAGCCGCATGCACACGTTACGAATTTCATTATTGGATGATCAGGATCATGGTGATGGTGCGGCATGGATCATAGATATTGATGAAACTTCAGAATAAACAAATAAGCAGAGCGATGCGTTCCGACAGACCATCGTCCCTGATCCTTCTAACATCTACTTGGTGATTTTTTGGACGCAACATGATTCCCGCCCTTCATTCCGAGCCAATACCTAAGTCACGGCTCAGATGTCGATTCTGCGATAATGTGCTTGATATTTCCCATCAGGCTTGTAGGACAAACGTAGTTGCAGCGCAAATGACACTGATTTCGATTCATGTCTACCAAGACAACCTGATTCTACCCTGAGTGCTTCCATTTGCGTCCATCACAGTGACATATAAGAGAACGCGCTTCAACTGATTCGGGAATCGAGTAGGCGAGACCCTAACATGCATGTTGGACGCTCGATAGCCTCTTCTCCTCGACATAGACTCCCCCAATTCCAATGGACCTGCAGAAATGATACTGCCATTCCAAGACAAAGAACAGCAGTGACCCTCGAGACGCTTAGTGCGGTTCATGAAGATCTCATCACTAATGCCGAGAATCAATCTGTCCTCAGAGATCGTTCCGCTTGCTCTGTGCTTAATCTGCGGAGGTGGAATATTCCTGACAAGTCGGCTGACTCTTCTTCTGTTTCTCCGGGTGTCTCTCGCATGCTTGATCGCATAGGTCTGATGGATGACGCTTCTTATCCGCGTGCGCAGGGGAATCGAACGTCGCCTCCGCATTTGAGCCCACCCTCCACGATAATTGTGTCCAAGCCTGCAGAAGGGGCCTTGACGGACGCGAGCAATAGGCATGAGCCATCTCAGCATATATGAATCGCACGACGAACGATGGACTCTTGATACTTCGATGCTATGCTCGTATCGTAGCATGGAGGATCTTGGGATCCGTGTAATTAGGGTGAAGTGCAATTCGTCGAAACTCAACGACCTCATCTGTCATAATGTCGACTTGGACAAGATCGTGTTCAGTGGCCTGGACTGTGAATGCGGGCTTACAGAAAGAATATCGAACACTCGGCCAGGCTGTTCCCGATAACGCCTATTCTATGGCTCTTTGCAAATCACCATGACGAAGGAGCGATGTGCTTATCGACAGATGTGCGTTCAAACAAGCCAAGCATCTGGGGCTCTCATCACGTCTTTCCGTAAAAAAATCCAATGATGATGACTTTCCATAAGAGTCGCCCATCATCATCTCAACTCTTCACTCCTGCAGCGACGCAATCGCGTTCGCTCTTGACCTTGTTCACACCACTATTTCTTTTCCACTGCAGAAAAGCTCCAACTCTTCGCTTTGATACGCAACCATACGTGCCTCCCTCTTCCCTCTTCGTTTACCTACGATAGCCCTTCCCAAGAGTCTCACCTCTTTCGCCAATCCCTCCCCTGACCTCTTTATACTTTTACTTCAGATAACCCATCTACCAACCCACCCTCTCTCTCTCCTGGCGCATTTTCACCTACCCTTCCCTCCGCATGCTAAACCCCGCGGGTAGCCTGACAAAAACCTTCAGATACGCCATTGCTGTCAATGTGATCGTCTTGTATTTCACTCGCGGCTTTAACTCCGTGTTCTGGATGATACATACTCCCATGACTCAAGAGCGGGAACTCTATATCACTGGCCGGGACCGTTGAGGGTGGTAGGGTGATAGACTGGATTGCGATGATGAATTGGGTTGCTGTGAGGTCCTGGTATATTGAAATCAATCATTTGAGAGGCATGGGATGGTCGGCCAACGAGATTCCTGGATGGGGGCCGAGAAGTAATCATGTCGGAAAGAGGGTAAGGCATCATCTTTCGATAGCCAGACAATGAGAAAGGCTTGGGGCGAAAGTGGAGTTCATTGCCATGGCAGGTAGTCAGAGAAACCTTCAATGAAAGGCGCAATAGGAGGACGGGATGGATCTGCGGCAATCGAAGGTCGTGGAGTCGCCCAGATTTGCGAGACCTGGGTGCTTTTCCAGGAGTGAAATGATCCCTTGAAGAGGAGGGCCAAAGGAGCAGGAGCCCCCCCGACACAAGGGAAGGCATCAGTTGTATCCTGTGTAAATCTGGAATACGGAATGAATGGACGATGGCCTTGTATGAAAGCATGGGATGACTGTGGAATCCTTAGATTCGATATGTAAGCTTCTTGGGCTGAAAAAATCCAATGACTGATCCGTGAGGCAGAGCGGGTGGCAATGATGAAATTTCGTCCTCATAATTCCGAATGTTGCAGCTTTCCTCGCTGGTGAATGCATAGGAAGTATTATTGACGACCCGGCAATTTCCTTGAAAATCCCATAGGAAGCGTCAGGATCTCAGCCAGCGAGATGGATCCGATTTTGTAGCTTCCTTCCGAACTAGAGTACTGCCACGAGCAGTCATTGAATTGGTACGTGTCCAATGGGACGAGGCTCGATCAATGTCCCTCCGAATTCGACACCTTGCGACCTTTCAGTCGACACCATCGCTCAAATAAGTCCCTCGAAATCATGTCCGTCCCATCTTCTGTCCCGCTCGCGGCGTCCCATATAGCGATCTGCCACTCGGCCTTGGTGGCTAGCGTCGCATTGGCCARTGCCATCTTGAAACCCATAAACAGTCCTGCCCGAGGGTTGATGGCCAGTGCTTGCAGCTCAAGCTGGAAGATCTGGTCGGCATAGTCCTGGGCGTCGTCTTCGTAAATCTGACCACAACGCGGTCCCAGAGCGACCAGCAGCCGGCTGGTGAGCAGGAGAGTGCCGAGACAAACGCCCAGGAGTTCTAGGCGCTTGTCTGCGTCTGGATACTTGTTGAGCAAGGCGTCGTATTCAAGGCGCCATGATGTCAACTCAGATCGAATTTGGTGCAGTCTCGCCGCGAAAGTGATCATCGCAATGGGTCTAGCGACATCTGACTTACAGATTATTTGTTGGATTTCGTGAAGAATGCTTGGGAGTGGGGTGATGATGAGCCACATCGATACCGATATCTGGCCACAGTCGGAGATGCTATCGGGTTGAAGCACGCAAGATTGAAGTGTGCTCTGCCACTCGGGCGTTTCGAGGAAGCATCGCTTGTCATTAATGATTGCTTCCGTGAACTGAGGTAGTGAGTGGGTAAGACAGTAAGMCTTCAGAAKYGTACATACAAGAGGACCGACTTGGCCGAGCAGCAAAGCCTTTTCGTAATTGGTGCTGTAGCCTTTGGGGCCGCGCAGGCGAATCAGGGATGCGGCGCCGCTGACGTGGTATTCCCAGGCCTTAGGCTTCCAGCTTGCTAGCAGCTGACATTCAATTAGCCTCACGTTTCCAGTTGTGGCTTCAACAAGCTAKTAGAAGATCTACCTCATAGAGCGCCATCACTTCAGTTGCGCAGAGCACATCCGGGGAGGTTGCCTGATGCGGATCACCAAGCGCTTTCTGCAGGCTCGCTATGGCGATKGCGTACTGCTTGAGAGAYTGTGGRCTTGGSAAACCGGTGGGAGATRACAAATAGTCCTGCACTCGAGACACAACGCAACGGACTGCATGATCGAGGCATAACGTGTTGCCCCACCGACTGGGCACGTATGATAGGAAGGACCATTGGCGGTGTCGTAGAATATTGATAAGATACGATGGTTTGGTGGCCAACTGGTGCGCGGTAATACGGCTTACATGATAGGTAGTGAGAGCGGAAAGATCTAATATGTCAACATGGCTTTCCGCACGCATGGCTTCATAGCCAGTCASAGGCATGCTTGCAGGGATRGTAGGTCGCCGCGGAGACGCATGCTCGAGAACAGTGGGAACCGCTGATGTTGCTGCTGCTGATTSGCTGGGATCAGATTCCATGGTGATCGTCTTGGTTGCGTGCTCTTGATACCGGACAGTAACGCGCTGTGCCTCMTGTCTGGGCATGCCGTCYCGGTCCGGTTCGCCATTGCTTGCGTCTGTGACATCATACTCCTGCGGAGGCCSTTGAAGCAAGTTGACTTTGCCATAATTTCCTTTCTGTTTTCTTGCAGCAGCTGCTTTGGCCATTGCCTGCTTTCGGATGGTGAGACGAGTGCCATGGTTCGCAGGTAAGCGAGGATCAGACGTGTTTATGAAGACGAACGGGGTATTARTGGACATAGTAGCCTGACATCGGCCTCGCAGAACCCAAAATGGTTTGAAAGATCTCTAAGCCATCTCTTAATGGTCTCAATCTCGAACCACATTGGTCGATAAGCTGCCTCATTGCCTTAAAGGAGTGAAGCGTGCAAGTATTGATGCATCAATTGATGAAGATGGGTACATGGCCATGCGATAGAAGCTGACCAAGCTTGATGACGAAGCAGAATCGCTCGCGCAGCGATGTTGAATGATCTGGGAATGATATGAGGGAAGGGGCGACAAGGGCACTGGCATCCTATCTCGGACTAGTGGGTCTTTAGTAAACGGGTCGTTCCGCTAGCGCGACTGCTGCACAAATCCTGCATCAAAAATCATTGGAGACATGCAATGGATCTTATACCCCTTGTCCCTCACGGTGAACAATCCAGTCTCCTCTATCGCCACTGCTCTTGTCGCATCCACAGGTTTGAGAATTGAATYYAGAGTCCACATGATCCAGCCTTTCATGRTTGACTCATGCTAAGCCTCAAATGGAAAATAGTACCCTGATTGTTCGCTCTTCAATCTGCTTTTCCTATTCAAGCATTTGGTACCCMGGTCCTCATCATGCGTCTTGATGAGGCATWGTTRTTKTGACCCACCATCAGAGGACTCYCTTGGTCATATAAATCACCTTTGACAGCCAATGTCTCCATCTTTTGGCTTCATCTCCGTGCAAAGACTCGACTTCTTGCTGGTATCCTTTCTGTCCTCCCACACGAGAGCAATCGATCGTCTTTGACCCTGCAKATCAATCTCCATCCTCTCATACAATGGCTCACCCAACCATCAAGGACCTTTTGGAGCGTCGAAAGTATGTCTTGATGATCCTCCCAAATRCCAACACATTTACAACGCATTTACTCTCCACCTGATACTGACTCTTTTCCAGGCAATCCACGGCGACGTACACCCCATTCCCTTTGATCTCTGAGCTCACCGCTTCGGGAGAGGGTTTCCCCACCGTGCTCATCAGTACGCCTGCCCTTTCACACTCACTCTGCCGGGCCCTTTGTTGCTGGCTCGTTGGCCGCTCCCGATTCCCTTCGCCATCAGAGTAGTCCCCATTACTCATACGTTGTGGATCGACTAACCCGCATTTGTCCCGCTTCACAGTCACTTGCGCTGACCCACGATGCGTCCCTGAGGAGATCTTCCAGCTCAAGCGTATGGGTAAGTGCAATCCTCCACACATTTTGCTTGACCCCCTCATTCTCCTCAATAGCAAGATGATTCGCTTGGCTGATAAGTGAACTCCACAGAAGCCGTCGTGTTCCGCAACCCGTGCGGGCATTCCCGCCATGAGATCCCGGGCCTCGTCAGTCTCGACCATTTGCTGGGCGGGTTCACGGAGGTGATGGTGGTGCATCATACCGGTATGAACCCTAATTCCTTCACCTACATTCTGGTCGCTGCAATATTGGCATTCCGCGCTTTCGATTGCCCTTCCACACGAAGATGATGGACGAGCGTCTTGAACCGAGAGAAGGAACATACCTCGTCCGTCGACTTTTGTCGCCCAGGTGTCCCGTTCTCGAACCCAGAGATCATAACCCAGCCTCGGTTCAGAGGGGTTGGAGAGGTGGATGCACATATCTACACACCGCTGACTCACAACTTCGAGCAACAGATTGCGGCACCCTCCATTTCAAAAATGAGCAGATCAAGGATGTGTTGGTCGCTAGGGGTGCGGTCCGGACAGAGGTAGAGGGGATGTACTTTGGAGCGATCGATGAGTAAATTCCCCTTGTTTCCTTGTCCGCCTGGTGTTCGAAAAGACGGAACATTGGAGCGAGTGGTCGAAGGGGTAAGGAGCGGGCAAGGTCTGGGAGCGAGATGAAGGAAAAGCGTCGAGCAGCGGCGTGAACAGCACGGATAGGTGTGGGCAGTGGTGTGTCCTGTGGGGGAGCCTAGAAAGTCCCCACGCAACATAGGAGAGATTGAGCCAAGAAATCACAGAGAGGTCCTTTTCAAATCAGTGGCTGACCCGATAATTCACAACAGTCTCGAACAGAGCGTCAAGGACGACGTCGCCATCCTGAAGAACAGCCACCTCATGAGACCCGAGTTGAAGGAACAGATCCGCGGTTTCGTATTTGATGTCCAGACTGGGAAGCTGAGCGAGGTGGATGTCTAGTTGGACAGAAGGCGCAGAAAGCGAGGAATGAAAAGTCAGGGAACGTGAAGGGGCAGGAGGGCAAAGCCATGAGGCGGAAGAAGATGACTCGAAGGAATTCTGAAGTGTCCGTGGTCTCTCATTCATCAATCCATGGTCTTACATTACCAGGATATGCTTCGCTGTGTCTCAATTATGATGTCTGAGCTGCTCGACGTTCTCGATCTGCTTGAAGGCCCCCGTACTGTACACTTCCCCCTGATGCTCAGAGCTCGTATATACAGCCTGTTTCTGCGTCCAGTACTTTTCTATCCCGAACATCAATCTTCAACGTCTTTTCGTTGTCCTCACTCTTGTAGGCCTCTTGCCGTTGAGCTCTGTACAAATGGCCGATACCGCCATCTGGTATTTGGGTCTTGCGTTGCAGGCAACGCGGCTCAGCAGCATCTGTGTGCCTGACAGTGCTCTCAAGGCACGTGCTGCAACCTTGACCACTTCTTGGCTGGTATATTGGACCGCTGATTGAGCAGCCCCCTTGTGTCTTGTCGAAGACTTCCCATGCTCTTTTTGGTACAAGTTTTCCCTTGCCCTCCACTCATATCATGTAATCTATCCCATGCTCTTGCATCTTCTATAGCTCCCCTCACCGCCTCCCAGGCCTCGTCGTCCCATACTGATACTGCGACTTCGACTGGAAATTCGCCAAATCCGGATTCGGCGGCTTGGATTGCAACGCCGCATTCGCCTTCGTGGGGGTTTGGCACTGCCGGACCGCATCGTTCGCCGACCTGCTGATGCAGGCCCCGAATTTGCTGGCGGTGAGCTGGTGGCAGACGGGGAAGCGCGGGTCGTGTGTACACCCCATGTTGGCCACGTTGTTGTTGCATTTCGTCGCGCACGTAGGCTGGGTGGTGATTTTGCCGTTGAGCCCGCACGAGGGCGATTGGAAGCATACGTCTGTTCCCGAGCATTTGTGGCACGAGCTTAGGTCGAAGGCCGCGTCGAGTTTGTTGTTCGAGGGGATGAGCGGGGTGGTGGCGAAGGCGCCGGTGCCGTCGTCAGGGGAGCGTTTGGCGTGGTTGAGGCCGCTGAGGGCGAGGGCGCCRACGGCGGTGGGGGCGGAGCTGGCGAGGGCTGTGGCGGTTGGTAAGGGGTTGGAAGGGGAGGGGCTGCCGATGCAGAGGGAAGGGTTGCGRTARAAGGCGTCGATGACGTAGTTCCAGAGGTTGATGTAGTTGTAGATGGTCTGRTTGGTGTAGAAGATGCGGCAGTCGGCGGCTTCGTAGGTGAACTGCAGAGGTGGGCCGGAGGGGGTCTCTTTCCGGATGGCATCTTTCAGATTAAAGCCGGCGTAGGTGTAAATGAAATCCACGTCGTCGCGGCCGGTGGGGAGAGAGGAGGCGACGCTGGTGTTGAACTTGATGGCTTGGTCGATGTCGGCGTCAAGGCTGGCGGCGTCGTATTGTTCGGCTCCACGGGAACCGCCCACCGTCTGCATGGGCCCAAGCATGGGTTGACCTCCTACAACGATGGTACGAGCGCCTCCCTCGTGGTGCATCTTCTCGACAAACCTGCCACAGGCGGAAGAGCAGAATGCATCGGACAGGATGATGACATCTTTTGCTGCAAACGGCGGGGCTGCCGTTGTTGTTCGATTGCCAAATCCAAAAACGACAATGTTTCCTGCCCCTTCGTCATAGATGACACTGGAGAGATTCTCGCGCTGGACRGTAGTGAAAAGGTCGCCATGATCCGGGTTGGGTCCAAAGAATTCGCCRAAAGAAGTGAAGTTTYGCCCCGTCGCRGCATTGATRTAGTCTGTTGMAGTCCAATCTGATGCAGATAGTACYTCATAGGGCGGATCCATCTGGGCAGGATCGGTAGTCTCGTAGTAATTAGTGAAGGTATTGCCTAGAGCATYAASGGTTGYTTGTGCCCGAAGCCTGGCCCCGCCGAAAGGRTCARTGGTAGGGAAGAACTCTCTGAAAGTATCCGTTGCCAACAAGTCGTCCCCGCCGGTGTTTCTTTGGACATCTATGATCACTCGAGTRCAATTGGCAGCTYTGATCTTGGCGACRAACTCCTGGACAGTGGTCGTGAAAGAGACTGCATTCTCCGAGTTGGAAACAAARCTCGGGATGCTTAAAACGCCAGTCACATTGTCGTTRAGGATGTAGCCCGTCACGACGCCACCGTTGACGTCCCCCAGRTCCGGTTGGGCGACGATGGGATTAGGAGGAAAAGCTAGACTGTCCCAGGAAGAACTATTAGAGTCATCGGAGCCGCCCGAATCACTGGTATCAGTGGTAGCACTGGCACCAGCGGCTGTAGTGGTCGCTGCAGCMGTTGTGGCRGCAGCGCTTGCGGCAGCGGTGGCRGAAGCKGCRTCATYGCCTGAGTAATTGTCGGCSTCGGGTGTAGAGTCGATGCCGAGAACGAACCAGTCGTARARTTGCTGACCAGTTTGAATGAGAGGCGAGTCGTCCGGATCCGCAAAGATGCTRAATTGGGCGAGCCATGGCAGGTCTTCCTCGACCGTTCCRTTCTCGAACGTAAAGGTGATATTYTCCCCAGGGTAAAAGATYGCGGATCCTTCAAAAACACTAAGAGTTCCTTGAACATCGTTCACGGCACTCGACATCAAGGAGTTCCAATCAGCGTTTGGCTCGATGCCGCCAAAGGCCTGTTGTTTTGCGAAGGTCTCGAGGAATGTAGTTGTGTCTACTCCGTTGATTTCAACGACGGCGGAAGGCAGCCAGTCAGCATCGTCATATTGAGCCTCGATCAAGTCATCTTTGAAAACTGGTCAGTAAAGAAATCGCTGATTCGAAYKATGGCAAGATCTATTCACCGATGATGAAAGCTTTTGGCAATTCCAGGCCATTGCTAGAGACGGACACCAAGCCGTAGGGGCTTCCAAAATAGAAGACGCTTAGGATGCCGAAGATCAATTGRAGGTGGGCATCGTGTGTGGAGAGAAGTAATTGCTGCAGTTCGAATTCGAAATCATATTCATTSTTGTAGCTCTTCGCATTGACTTTTGCTTTGATTTGATCAAGACCGCCAAGCAGATCGACCGATGGTTGCTGATAGTCTGAAGGAGGATTCTTYAAGTAGGCTTGGGTGGTTTGCAGGTCCAGGGTGTCTCTGTAATATTGCAGGAATTCGAGCGCAATGGTGTCGTTGAATGGCACGCTGACTAGACAATCATACACGTCGCTGGCCAAGAAGAGATCATCTGCGGACAGTCAGCCAAGCTTGTTGAACCCATGGAGGGGCCAGGAATTGTTACAATCTCCACTGAAAAAGTCGCAGACTGTGCTGGCATTAATTGTGTCGCGACGTTGGGTCCGCGATCTCGCATCTGCGCATCGGGGGCCAAAAGAGGTAATTAGGAAGGCGAGGAAAATTAAATTTACAGCAGCAAGAGATATCCAAGAAGCAGAACGTGTCATACTGAAAGACATTATAGGAAGAGAAGAAAGGAACGAAGGTGCTTCAAAAGCACAAAGCGTGCAAGCAACGAGCGATGCTTCAACAACAGATCAACGAGGGGGCGCATTCGTCTTTAATATTTCCTAAAATGAGTCTTCACTTCTCAGGCACCGCCTTAAGACGGTAAAGGATCTTAAGGCTGCAGGGTCGAGAGCACGAGGCTCGAAAGTTCAAATTGCGTCGGTGTGATAATTGCTTATCATTGGCTGACAGTATTACGAGGACATGCGTTAGTGCAAGTGGAACGGCATGTCCGAGAGTAACAGTGAAAAGTCTGTCATCAAGCCACGGTAGTGGAAAGTCAGCTTGGAGAATTCCATCAAGTTGATGCGATCAGTCAGAGCGACGATGACCGAACAGGGTGCATATCATAAGCAACAGTCACACAACTGGCACTCAATCGGCTGTCAGCTCTCATGCAGGGTCATGCAGGG
>MSTJ01000303.1:0-19318 GCA_001956345.1 Ramalina peruviana | reverse complement strand
CTCCAGCCCGCGGTTCTCGTTCTGCACCTCGAGGTTCCGCTGCATGATCCGCTCCATTTCGCCCTTGAGCCGGGTCTCGACTTCCTCGGTCTGCTTGTCCACCATCACTTTCATCTCGTCGGCTTGAAGCTTCAAGCTCTCTACGTTGTCGTGTAATTCTTGGTTCTCGACTTTGGTGCGTACAAGCTCGGACGCCATTTGGACGTGCTCGGTGTCGGACTTCTCGGTTCGTTCTTCCAGTGAGCGGACCTTTGCAGATAAGGTAGCGTTCGACGTGCGAAGGGTTTCCAGCTCGGCCTCACGGTCCTTCTCTACACGTTGCTTCTCTTCCCACTCGCTTGCGTAGGCCTTGAGCATCTCAGGTGTAATCTTGATAGTACAGGCATCCTGGACAAGGATGTCTGCACGGTAGATCTCCTTGTCCGCACCTCCAGAGCTACCGAAGAAGCCAGATTCCAAAAGCGAGTTGTTGGAAGGTGCTTGATCGATATATGCATCGAACAAGCGGTCCTTGAGGAAGTTCGTGAGACTTGCCATATCATTCATGCCGAGTAGCGTTTCAGCGTTCTTTTGTAGTAGCACGATGCCAAATTTCAGTATGGCCCCTTCCAGACCTTCACTAAGGATTAGATCATATATCCGAAGTACTAATTGCAAGGGTAAGCGGTATGCGAAAAGCGTGAGAAACCATTGCGTGGCGTATAGCTGTGGAGGGACCGATTTCCGGTGAAGGTGACAGAACAGGGCAGGTTCCAGGTCTTCCAGCAGTCGTTCGAATTGGTACAAATGGAGGTGCAGACCAGGCATATCCTGTATGAACATCTCCCGTAGATGATACTGGTTCATTAGCCGTACAAGTAAGCAGAACGCCTCTTCTTCAGGCATCTACATGTTTTTTTAGCAGCTGCCGATCTCAGCTGGGGGAGGGGTCATACGTTAAATAGCAGGGGCATGACCAAGAAATTCATGCCTTGGGCGTATCCGACACCTTCATCAAACAGAGCATAGGCCTTGCAGACGCCAAACAAGCCTTCTTGCAGGCCCGCTGCTACCGCATACTTTGAGTAGCTTGTCCGGGCACCAAGGTCGCGCCGAATGACTTTCTCAAGCTTTTGGACTGCCAATTTATCTTCTTGTGCCTTTCTCTTCCTCTCGGCGATAACGGATGCTTGCAGCTTTATCGCGCTCTCAGCGTCATCTTTAGATGAATKTGGTGGAGAAGCAACGCCATTGGTTGATGTCGCAGGAGTCGAATGATCTGAATGGATGGATGAGGCCGAGGACTTCAGAGATGGCTTCTCCATCAGGCTACCATTGGCAAGGCTTTCCGAMGGTACATGGCCTTGAAGACCCGCACTCAGATCTCGATCTTTGTCTGTGCCCCGTACAACTAGTTCACGATAAACGCCCTCCAGTTCTTCATTCTTGCTTTGCGCGAGGACTTGCCAGACGACACCCCGTATAGCACTGGGAATGCCCGTCGAGATTGCTCGACCAAGCTCTTCTGCGCTTGTTCTTGCAACGGCAGCAGGGCCCTCATATACAACCGCTTGCCACAGATCCCAATCAACAGGTGCTGATGGATCCGTCATTGCAGATGGTCCAGCTGCCATCCCAGCCGCTGTACCAGGAGCCATGTTTGAGTCGGGTGCCGGCGGGATTGCTCCTGGGGATGCCGCAATTGGTGAGGAGACAGGACTCGCAGCAGCCAGACCTCCTTCTTTTTCATCCGCCACAGAAGTTGGACTTCCGATACCAAGCCCAACAGAAGCGCTTCGGCCAATCAGGCCTGCCAGCGCTCCACCAGATCCGCCGGTTGTTGTGACTTCTTGACCGTCCAAGGATTGTATGCCAGCCTCTTCTCTCATTCTCAGCATCTTGAATCGGTCTCTCAAGCTGCTCCTCTGCTGCTTTGCGCTATTCGAGCTATCCGAGTCGTTTGCTTCATCRAGCTTAGATAGCATGAGCTCAGGATTCGAACTCAATGAATTGATTGAGGTCATGGTGTTCCTTCTCTCGCTGAGTCTCGGRGATTTGATCGGGGTAGGAGCGGGTGGATTTGCGTCGATGGTAGTAGAGGGCTTYCTTGTGAACCACGAGAAGCCTGTGCCCGTTCTTTTCGAGGTCGACGCCGGGGATGGCTTCAGTTCGGGTGGCTTGACCGCAGCTTTGGCGGCCCACGGCATTGACGGTAGGTTGCCTGAAAGACCCCTGACCTTGGCCGGAGGATCTCTATTTACGTCTGCTTTTTCAGGGGTTTCACCCACAGCAATCTCCTCGTTACCCGCGCCATCGCCCCCTAAATTGACATTTTCTGGAGCCGAGCCAGAAGCGGAGTGGGCTGTGAGCAGYGGTGATTTTGGAGGTGGGAGATTTGACTCTCCRTCAGYAGTCTCTTCTGATGGGCTTATGTGGGGCTCKTGCTCTGTGTTGCCATTCGCTTTTGATTCAATRGTGGAAGTTCTAGGGGTGGACGTGGCTGACGAAGGKCCGCCTTCTAGGAGAGATCTTGGRAGGGATGAGTTGGACTTTTGAGATAAYTGGGATTGTGGGCGTTCGGTGGTATCTGGTGCATCTTCGAAAGTGTCCTGACAYATGTCAGAAGCTGAAAGAAGACTACCATCTGAGTGTAGCAGGCTGTTTACCCCTTCGCTGTTGGCACTCGATAAGCTTCGGTCTATGTCGGYCATGATGGAAGTTGCCAGGCCAAAAGCAAGGCAGGAGAATGTTTTTTCTCCTGTTCCTAGGAGAGGTTGCTGTGAAGTAGGAACAAGGAGACGCCCTAATCAGCCATAACGTCTTCGGTGTCGAATTGAGATGGTGTCAGAAGAGATGAGATACTGAAGGGGATTGCTTCCCGTTCACGCTATGATTACACTGATATGGCGGGGTAGCGGTTCAATCAAGAGCCCACTGGCAAGGTTTATCGRAATGATGGGACTCTCAGATTCTGAGCGAGACATGCATTTCGATAATTACCTRATTCGGAAAGTGGATTCGAGCTCACGTGATTGGTCAATTTGGATCGCGAAATTCTTTGGCGCGCCTCAACCGTTCGTCGCCGGAACAGCGTCATCATCTACTCACCACCACTTCAGGATCTTTTCGACTTGCTTCTTCTGGCGTCAGATCCCGTTTGACCGATCAACAACATCCTTTGGTTCAGCGAGTTTGCCTTGACGGCTTGACGCCACGCTATTTGACTTCAATGGTGAAATCGGCAGAATATYCTTCAATTTTGGGTCGAGATCTATGGTATCATATCATCTAACAGGCTGCCGTTTGGAGTACTAAAAAAGTCCAAGCAAGATGCTCATAAGTCCAAACACTCCACTTATCGCTGGGATCATGAAGTGAGGGAGGATTCTGATTGCCCCGGATGCCGTGTTCTTACCACAACAGGGTCGATTGTATSTCACATTATTGTGCTGGGCAGCGACTTCAAAGACGGAGCCAGGAAAGCTACCGTCATTGTAATAATCCACAAGCAGGAAATTAGGAGGCCTTGACCAAGTCTCCACACAGGTGTTCGCCATCAAACCAAGACTCCCGAATCCAGAAACCGCATTGGTCTCATTGACCAGGGTGGTCGTGGGCGTCAAGACACTGGTTCCAAGAAATGCAACCTCTGTGTTCAGATTATGGTTGGCCAGGTACATTCTATCTTCCGCAGCTTTCCGATCCAAGCCCGGCGGCCGCTGCTGAGTGCAAGGAAAGCTTCGATTTGTGGGACTGAACSGTGTCTCCCACACTTGACTGAATTGGTCCAGRATGTATGGAATCTCCGTTTGGTTGGCGTTGTAGTCCATGAAGATGACAACACGCTTTCCCGTCAGTATCATCTGCCCCAAACTTGGCCAGGAGTCGAGAGTCATGGGCACTTGTGACGGCTCATAGGTATACTGGGTCAATCCTGAATTGATCAAGGGAGCAGTGTAATTGCCGACCCCGATGTAGTCCGAATTGACAAGCAAGAGCGTCACCACATCGTACGGATGCCGCCGCACCCAGTCTGTGATGTTCGAGAAATACTCCAGAGCCGTGCCCGCGTCCAGCAGATCACAGGTTGTATGACAGTAGGAGATCGTCTGAGTCGTGCTGTTCCAATGAGTCTCCCCCTGCAACATTCGGATGCCGTCATTCAATTGGCTGAAGACCCCCAATTTTTGATTTGCCCCTACGTTGTTGGGTGTAATGAATGGTGAGTTGTGCGCCGCGACAAAAGTGATGTTGCTGTATTTGCGACTGCAGAGCTCTGGGTAGTTGTTACATGGTTGTGTATTTGTGGGAGCGGTAGATGTTGTTCGGCTGGCTGTTGAATTGGAGGCTGCCGTGGCGTTGGTTGCGTTTAGAGAGCCCCCAATAATTGTTCCCCGAAGCAGACTGGCACTTGATGTTGTGGCTGGTGTTTTAGGGGCTGTGGAATTGGCGTTAGCAATGGTCATAGCGATGTCGGCGATTGTTCCGTTGGCGTCGGTTGAAGTAGTCGTGTATGAGAGATACGAGCCCGTTGGAATGCCATCGCTCCCCACATTCGAGGCCGTTAGAGTAGCCGCTGCGGATCCAGAGAGGACCACCAGTGAGCCAGTATCRTCCTGAGCGTGAGAGCCGGGTGGCTGAAGCAGGCATRCGGAAAGCAAGACAAGTACATTGCGGATGAACATGGCAACTCAGGCTCTGTTTTGGCACATCATTTCCAGAGTCAAAGTGCTTCAGGACGCTATTCTCGCAGCATGAGGTAGCCCTCGATGAACTTGAAATTGCACTCTGCCTTAATTTCACTGATTTACCCAAGGRATAGGTGCGTACATGACGCTGATGACGTATGTTGGTGCACTTAGACTTCTCATTTGACTGCCGAATGTCTGGACCATTCCGACAATAGTAATAGCGACGCGCGTACGASTGGATAATTGTATAAAGAGAGTTGTTAGAGGATGGATGTTGTGGAGCTCCTCCGACTTAGAAGGGTAGAAATTCTGCTAGTGTGAACCTACTGCAGGTGATCGGATCGTCGGCAGTGACGACGATGGAGGGGATCTGTTTGCAATGCAATATCCAAATTTCTTGTTTAACACACCATTAAAACATGCTTACAAGAGTCCACCAAAGACTCACCTGAATGAGACTGCTCGTACTGAGCGATATGACCTCATTGACGGTCCTGTCATGAGCATTTTTGGGCATCCTGCTGGCTGTTCTTTGTAACGATGGCTCTCCCATCTTTCTCGACGACTAGATCCCCACAAAGACGGCATGAGCAGCAAACCAGCTCTTCCTCCAGCCAGGGTTACGTTCCGAGCCGTCCCTCTAAACAGACCATCAAATCAGCCACACGAACTCGTCTTATTTTCTCCTTACTCACGGCATTTCTTTTCCTTGTTGCTCTTGTTTTCCTCATTCTGGTCGAAGTGGGCAACATATCGCCCTCGAAGTCCGTAGTAGGGTCTATCTACTTCCTAAAACTCGACGTCTCCCACGTCATTCCACGATCAGTGCCTCAGGCTCAGCTCATCAATAGCATAGCCCGCTCGCTGGGCCTGCATGACTTCTATCAGGTTGGACTTTGGAACTACTGTGAGGGTTATGGCAGTGACATTACGGGGTGCTCCAAGCCCAAGTCTTTCTACTGGTTCGATGTATGTAATCCATATATCCATCGTTTCAATTTTTCTTATTTGTGGGATCATTGAGACCGCAACATGTGACGAGKAAGACTGAATCTAACATCACGTTACAGCCGGYTTCAATCATCATTTCGGAGCTTCTGTCAGGGGCTTCAATAGCCCTGCCATCCACTATCATCGACGCATTGAAGCTGGTCCGAGTGGTGAGCCATTGGATGTTCGGCCTCTTCATCACCGGAGCTTGTTGCTGCTTCGTTTCCATCTTTCTGACCCCATTCTCAATCTTCACGCGCTGGGCAACGTTTCCAATTGCAATATTCGCTTTTCTGACCGCCCTGTTCACCACTGTGGCAACGGTGATTGCCACGGTCATGTTCCTGATTTTCAAGAAGGTAGTCCACGGGGCAGAGGACACGGTCAATATCGTACCGACGATAGGGATTAAGATGTTTGCATTCATGTGGATCGCATCCGCTTGCACGCTCCTTGGGTGGACTGTGCAGATGGGCCTGTGCTGCTGTTGCGCGTCCAGACGTGATATACGAAAGGGTAAGAAGGTGGGCAGGAAGAAGGCTTGGAGACAGTCAGGGGAAGTAGCTCCAGCGGAAATGCATGAGAAGCATCAACGAGGCCTGTTTGGGAGGAAAAAACAATAACAGGAGTTCTAATTCCTTTTGACTAGAACGAAAACATGCCCTCATGACCTTGCCCGCGTGTCCAAGAAACACTTTTCCAGGGACCATATATGGAGCCCGGAACTTAGCTCGATTGGTTCCCCCAATTTGCTGACCTTGTCGATTCCAGGAGTCTTGTCCCTTTGAGGAGAAAGAAGACTCGGGTGAACGAGAGGCAAGAGAAGGCACATGCAAAGGCTTCAGGCTCATAGCTGGCGTATGGAGTAACATTAGGTTTGAACGAGGAGCGTACTTGTCTCACTCCAAAGCCTCTTATCAAGGGCGTCCTCATCCTTCTCGCCATCCGTGCTCTTTGACTCGGCCAAGAGTCTGCATGAATGGCCTCCATCTGCTCTCGTATCACAGATCCAAATGTATGTTACTCTCCCCTATGCTCGCCTTGATTGCATTGTAGATTGTCGGCTTCCCCTTTTCCACACCGCAATGGCTGTCTTTTGGTTTTCCAACCTTGCCATGCAATCTTCCTGGCCTTGCTGCATTAATCCTTCGTGCTTCTTCTGCTACTGTCCATCAATCTCCTCTACTTTTTCCCTGCGACATGCTGGGCTTCTTCCTCGGGGAGAGTCTAATGCCGGCAACACTTTGTTGTTAAAGCGTTGCGCAAAATTGGCAATAACGTCATGCACTGTACAGATTAAGAGGAATTTTACTTTGATGAGATCCACAAAGGCCGAGTCAGTGACAGAGATACCCGCCGGCCTCGAAAAWWTGGGGTATYTCGCTTCGACGCTGTCCTTTGACTTTAWAAMGATCTTAGAAATATCCTAGAAAAGTTGGAAAGGGTATCAAATATATAGATAGTGATGTTTGGATTTTTAATGCATTTACGAACTTTTTGAAGTCAAGAACCGTGACGATTTCGTRAAAGCAAAGCAAGAAAAACCCCGGGCATTTCTGTCACCTACCCTCGGGCYAGAGCAAGGAGAGAACTAGCCTCAAGATAGATTAGCGTGTGCAATTACTAACCAAACGGCCGATKYTAGCCGAAACAAGGGGAAAAAGGAGGGATTTGGGCACAACRAAGACATCTTTTGGCAACCATAATATATTGTATCGCATGCGTGGAGTCAATCTATCAGCTGAAGGCTTGGTCGGTTGAGTCTCTCATCCAARCACTSCCATCACAAGTTGCCGCGCTCTTTCTGCTCTCGCTCAATGGCCTCGAACAATGCCCTGAAATTGCCCGCTCCAAATCCATCAAAGTTGCGGCGTTGGATGATTTCAAGAAACACCGTCGGGCGATCTCCAAGTGGCTTGGTGAATGTCTGAAGCAAATAACCTCGTTCATCGAAATCAATGAGGATATTCAATCGCTGCAGCGTTRTAATGTCTTCCTGCAGACCCATACCAGCAGCTTTCAGCTTCAGCCTCATTTCCTCGTAGTAGGTGATTGGGACACGGATGAATTCAGTCCCTCGTTGAACGAGACTGTCGACACACTGCACCATGTCATTCGTCCGAAAGGCAACATGCTGAACGCCAGCGCTGCCATAGTAATCGATGAACTCCGCGATCTGTGACCTCTTGAGACCTGGGGCAGGCTCATTAAGCGGCATCTTTATCACTTCGTTCCCCGAAGCCATGACAACCGAATTCATCGATGAATAATCCGAAAGCAAGATGCCGTCATCTGGGGACCAAAACCGGTGGAAGCCTAAGCTGTCCTCGTAGCTGTCATACGTCAGTTGAAAGGTTTACCGTGAGAGCATCAACGTACTATTTGCAGGCTGCTTCCAACTTGCCCCAATCATGATTACCGACACAGTGATCGATTTCTTCCAGTGGAACAGGTGGCAGCGCACTCGCATTGAGATTATCYTCTTGGACCCGTCGGAAACCTGGCAGAAAGGCGCCTTTGTATCGCGACCGCTCCACAAATGAGTGGGTAGTATCGCCATATGCCTCAATGATAGCGACGACYACCTCACCGTCCTCATCCCTCTCGACGATCGGTTCCATGACGCTCTTTGCTCCTCTGGACACAGCCCGCTCATACACAGCTTTTGCATCATCAACCTCRAATGAGATATCTTTGACGCCGTCACCATGTTGGGCCAGATGTTGGTGGATCTTCGCCAATTCACTTTTCTCTGTGTCACTGATGGTATCGTCTGCTATGTCGGGCCCGCGCATTGGTGCCACCAGAACAAAGGTGCATCTGCCGTTCGACACCACGTGGGACGCGATAACTCTCGAGCCAGTTTCCAAGCCTTGATACGCTACTCGACGGAAACCGAAGTGCGTCACGAAGTAAGCTGCTGCTTGCTTCGCGTTTCCGACGAACCACATCATATGGTCGAACGCACGGTAGCTCGCTGAACGTTCTTGTGCAAGTATCTTATTCAATTCGTTGAGGGCGAATCCTCCAAACATTGTCTCTGTCGGCAGTTTAGGATGCTCTTCAATTGTGGGCTGAGTCTAATCTTCTTGTCGAGGTCGTGGTTTGAGTGCCAAATCCTCAGTCGTGCATTTTGAAAGTAGGGATGAATCACAGAGGTCAGCCCACAGGATATTCCAACCTTTCCCTGTGAGGGAATGAGACCYTGCCAATTTTCTTGGGCAATAGGGCAGGCGCGACCAGACRAGCACAAAGAATGATGCAGGTTGTGATACTATATGTGAAGGATCTGGTTACCTTGAAAAGCTTCATCGATCAAGCTACAATGGGCAAATGCTTCCAGCCCGTCGGAAACCTTGCAGGGTACCTGCRTTTCTGGTCAATTAACCGCTGCAACGGAACATTCACCGATGTGCCGGTATCCTCGCAATAGCTTTTCGTCCTGCATGATGCCGTCTTGGGGCTAGCTTGGCGTTGGCCATCGTTATTGGCCGGGTATCTTACGAAGCTCATGGTAGCCCCTGGCTTGGCCGGCTAGATCTTTGCTRCGGCAGCACGTTAGACATTTCTAAAGGATCAGATCRAATTCACTYATTCAAATACCAGGCTCGCAAGAAACTGGAAGCTGTCAGCGTGCGGTCGCTATGAAGTACATCAATGCATACGCAAGTGGTCTGAGAGACATGGCAGACGGTCTGTCATTTTCCGGTCAGAGTCCAGTGAGCTGATTTCTAATCGTTCAAACAAAATGATGCAGGATAAGTATACATGTGATCAGCAGCAGCATCCGCAATTTCTGAGCCTTCATCCTGAATTTGCTCACTCARGTTTCTATCCAACTAACAGTACCCATGTGCCAGTAGGTCTCAGCTTTCAAATAAATACACATTGGGAATCCCAGCTTCGGTCTGGATGGTAGCCTTAAAGGGCTCGGTCAGCCGGCATGCGAGATCAGGGTTTGAAAGATTGAGTCACTCACTTCTCCTTCACTTCGAGCGATCCAGAACCTCAAAAGACCAACCAAAATAGCGAGCAATGCATGAACAAATTCAAGAATGACGATATTCATGCAATCCATTCCAAGAGATTGAAGCCCAAGTCGGTCTCAAAAGTCGTCGTAGGCCTTGCAGTCCAGGGCATCGACGAGCTCCTTTCCGAGGAGCGCCTCCATTTCTTCCATCTCTTCGGGAGGGCTTTCTCTTCGTGCGGCCTCATATGTCTCTTTGCATGGACTCCTCCATACCTCGTCCATGGGATACTGTGGGAGCTGGATCCTCGATCTCCAGGCGACAGTCTCATTGCCAGGCATCCGAGGAACGCCAGGGAAGCGCCCAAATTCCGAAGTCGCCCGCTCGTCACCCTCCTCTCTCATCTCCTCAATCGTCGGCCAAGGAGCCTGGGGCTTTTCTTCTGACGGAACGTACTGCTGGCTCCAGATGGTTTGTTGAGCGAGGACGGCGCTGCGCCTGTCGTCGAAGCGCTTGCCGCCAAAGGCAGGACCAATCTTGACAGGTGCGAGTCCGCTGAGCGGCCACACATTAGGCGGGTTCCGTTGAGCCAGGCGTCTCGCTTCCCTTTTGGCCAGACCCTCGGCACGGTATCGTCGCAAGTCCATGTATCGGTGGAAGGTTTGGGGGACGATGGCCCTCTTCACGGGGTCGATGAACCTCATCCGGATGAGATTCCGTTCGATTTCCTTCCATCTTTCACGTTCCACCAGCCGATTGTCCAACCATGTATGTGAATTGGTATGAGACACCTGGAATGCTCGTGGTTGTCGTGGAGGTGTCCTGCCAATAGGATCAATCCTAGGAGTCGTGCTTGCTGATTGCTGAGATGGTGATCCTTCTGATCGTGCTTGTTGCAGGGTGCTCCTGCCACGCGCAGCAGCCACAGGGGTCGTGCTTACAGAAGGCTGAGACGTCGAGTCTTCTGTGGGGGGAACGGCTGGATACGGTTGAGGGGGTGTGAATGTTTCTGGGGATGATTGTGGCTCTTGTGGAGGAGCTCCGCCTTGGCTTCCAGCAACAGAAGTCGTTTGTGAAGATCGCTGAGAAGGCGACTCTGGTATTGCGGACATTGTTGAATGTAATCGGGGCGGTGTGAATGGAATCGGAGTTGAGGGCGAAATCGCCAGCTGCAAGTTCGGTCTACTAGGCTTGAATTCAGGAGTCTCGGCTGCCATTGTCAGCATTCTTCCCGATGCTCGCCGTGGTGTCCTACCTGATAGCACAGAACGACTCGATGGACGCTGCAGGATTTGAGTTGGTCGAGGACGCGGAGAAGCTTCGGACGTCAGCGGTGCCATTGTACCACTACAGCGGCGAGTCGTCAAAACCCTACCACGGGGCGTGTATAGCTGTTCTTCTTCCTCTTCCGGCCTTTCCTCCACTTCCTCTTTGACGATGCTCAAGGGTGAATCCATTTTCGTCGCCGAAGAGGATCGATAGCGGTTCAAAAAAGGTAGGTGAGGAAGAATGTCCCCTTTTAGGACAAAGCCCGGATGTCAAAGAAACACGACACAATACCACTTGTTCAAGGAGCACAATAGACAATGACGCTTGTTGTTTGTTTATCCATGTGACACAGAGAAGAGACACATTGTGAAACGTGTCCACGTGGAAAGGAGTGAAGTAGTATTGCGAGCGAGCTCACGTGGACTAGGGACAATAGCTAGGCGGAGCCCGCGCACATGGATCAATGGTGTATTCACTGTGTTGCCGGCAAAGGTACTGCTATTGTCCGTACAGGCCGGGCAATCTCCGCCGCTCCCACTATTGTTTCATTGATCATGCTACGTGACTCAACAAGGGGATGAATGCTCGGGCGGTGCTTGTCATTCAATTCCCATTCCACCCGGGCTATACCTGTCTCATTGACAAGGGAAAGTGACTGTACAGCATCGTCAGTCTCGCATGGTAATTCAAATTCGAGTGCCTAGTTCGGAGTTTTCACACAACCGAGGCCCACTCGATGGGGGAGGCTTGACAATTACTTTGGTCGATGCCACTGTGCAGAGGGGACTGCTGGATCTCTCTTCTTACGCTCAGCCTCTCCTGCAACGATATGGCTGTAGGCCGGATTAGGTGCTCGGAGAGCATTCACAAGCAATCTTCTGTGACTCTGGATCTCCAAGTGCACCCATTGCGATTATGTTTTCGCAAGAGTGTAGATCTTCTTGTGGTGAGCCACACCGTAGATTGCGTGCAGTCGCCCATCTCCAACTTGAAACATTGCATGCCCCCTGATGCAATTACACGATGGACATTGTAGCACCAGAAAAAAAACGTCGTGGACTGCTTTTCTCAAGGATTCGAATTCGTACATCTTCCCCAATATTTGTTCCTCTGAAAGGAGTCCAAATAGGCTTCGCCCTGACAGCTGTCGCGCATGATGCCTTACCCCTGTCGATCAATCCACTAGCCGCTGCCAACGTCTCCCAACCTTATTGCTCCCATGCGCCCTCTCACCACATATCAATCCTCCATGATTTAGAACTCCACATCTTTACATATCTCATGCTCAACCTCACATAACCCAAATCCCATCCAGTTACACCACACATGACGTCATAGTCCCATAAACACCCCAAAATGCCCTCCATACCAGTCCACCTCCCCACCCATTCCCTTGCCGCCCCCTCCGACTCCACCCCATCAAATCCGCTCCCCCCGCTCCTCCACACCCCCACCGGTCTCGCCATCCTGGAAATTCAAGGGACGTTGAACCTCCCGCCCTCCACCACAAATGTACGTCAATCTACCTGGCGCAAAGCGCTTAATGTTTTCATCAAAATGCTAGAAAGGTTTGATTTTGGGTGTCACATACTAATTTCGAGTGTTCTTGAGGACGCAAAGGAAAGTATACATGTCGGAAAATTGCARTTCCCRYTGTACGATTACGGCAAAGCCGGMYGGGGGGAGGAGCAGCACGGGGAGARGTGGATGAAGCTGGTTTATCTGGAGGTGGGRGGGAGGCAGCGTATGAYTGTGAGTTGTTCTTGCAATRTTTAYGATTTGCAGTCTCTTTGAGCTCGTGGGTTTGGAATCTTGGGCGAGAAGAGCGTTGGTGACGCCCGGGTTTGGGGTTGTAACACTTGGGGTTTTGGGGTGTGATGGTGCGGGGGTTTACGAGAAAAGAAAAAGATGCTAAGTCTGGATGTGACATCYAGGGAGAGATCAAACGCCTTGATAAGCCATTAGCCGTATTGAGGAAGAAAGATGGGGTAGGGGAGGCCGATGGAGGAGGAGGTGAGGAGTTGGAGATAGTGGAGGTGGTGAGGTGGAAGGTCATTTTTTCGAATCGGCCGGAGCCGGTGGGTTGAGTGAGTGACATACAATTTCCCTATAGTAAGATGATTGGATATGGGGTACAGTGATTATTTCTTGCGGCTTGGATGATCGGCGGACGCCTTCATGGTCCAGTTGCGCTCAAGCGTGCCGTGATTGACATTCCTTCTATTTATGGAATGGGGCGGGCTGAGATATTGAATGCTCGCTTGCGCTCAAACACCGCGCCAGTGTCTTGGGAGGGGCCTGTAAGGTGTTGACAAGTGCGACCTCGAATTCCACGATCCCACTTCGAATTCATTAAACGGTCTTACAAAGGGAGCTAATTCTTATAGGAGAAAGGCCTGAAACCTGACATGCTTCAAGTGTGTATTACGTCTTTTATTTTGCGAGAAGACCTCGATTCAGTCTCCCCATGGTGTCTATGCTTGAGAGCTGTACATCTCCTGCTCTATGCCTAAGCTCTCTTTTCGACCCTCGCGCTGACATACAAGTTGATGTGTTCCCATCTGGAGAAAAAAGAAGTAATGGCGATGCGCATGTAAGTCAAGAAGATTCCAAGGGCACTCATGGTCCAGAGATCCCAGAGAACGGTCTACCGTGGCTCAGGATGCTGTCCAGCACCTGCACGAGGCAGTACAGACTACAAATTGTCGCCTTACCCAAGTGGACGCTCTCCCACAACTGCTAACTCTACTAATGGCCAGCATGTCGAGTAATGAACGTTCCTGTCAATGGAAAGCTTTATGCACATTTCGAAGGTATCTGAGACTTTGCTGTTCGTTTATGAGAACTTCCAGGTTCTCACATTTGTGTTGTAGAGAGAAATACAAGAGCAAAGCGTTGACTCAACGTCGTTGGCAACGTGTTGGTTGCCCCGAAAACGCGGCCACGATACGTCCCCCAACTCCCTCCATTCCTAAAAAGGCAATCGCAACCTCCCCCCGGTTTCGACGCTGGAGCGTCAGGCAGATTCTGCTCGAAAGGGGATAGTTTCAGATTTCCGTCATCAGCTGGTGATGACGATTACCCTTTTGGGACGAARTAGCCTGGCAGATGTCGAAAGGGTGGCGAGTTTTTATATGCGGGTAGACGCGGGCCGCAGTGGTCGGGAAGCCACGTGGTGACTGTGCTAGGTAGATGGTCAATTGTTTGAAAGCTGGTGGGTTTGCAGTACGGGCATGTCRTGAGGTGGGGAAAATGGCAAGTGTAGTGGCGATGGTACTGAGACATGGGCGCAATCACTGAAAAAGACGGAATCTTCGCGAAGACGGTGCAGGATAGGATAAGTGCTGAGTGTGGTTCTGCGTACGAGCAGTGGTAAAATACTGGCTAGCTAGGTAGATGCACTGACTAGCATGATCTATGGCAACAAAAAAAAGSGAGTTGCACGATAAGGAAGAGATACTCACCAATCGACTCACGTGTTTGCTTCATCTAAGGGTTCAGCTTCTGCCTGTCAATCTCAATTCAGCTTGACCTTGATTCATCGCAGCAAGCAAGGCCTTCGTGGCCTCACCGGCAGATCGCAAGAGGCTGCTCATTGACAGAGATGCCGCAATTGGTAAGGCGGGAGAGCTTGCTGCAAGTTCTTAGACGCAATCTGGAATACCACAGACTGCGTTGCAGCCGATTACAAAGTTAGCAAGCGCTTCGGGCAGGAGCCGGCACAGGCTGCCATTGCTCTCAATGACCCATTCGCTGCCCAGAATCTGGGCACAATCTCGCTAAAACTTCTAGACCACCAGCGGACGGGGCAGATCATACGTATCAGCGGTGTGGGATACTCCAATCATCCGTCCAGCCTCRGCGAGGACAAAGTGGAATATAGGATAGACAAGTGACCTAGAATCGGCTCTTCCAATGCGGRGGATGATGCCAAGAAGCGGTGAAGGGCCAGTGAATGAATGTCGTGGATCGGATGGATAGTAAAGGGATGAAGATCGCATGTACCATGACCGTATGTAGCTGATCATGATTATCTGTACAATGTCAGACCCCCAGCGGCGAGTTCTGTAAGATCTATCAGTCCCAGATCCTTTCCCCTGTCTAGCAATCTCACACTGTTCATATTCCCTCTAGCAAAATCATCGGCTTATTCCCTATTCTTGCAATTGACCTTCGACTGCCTATCCTCTCTGGTACTCCTGAGATTTCTCGACGGTTTTCAAGACTACTCGCTGAATCCTCGAATCCCTTMCCTTGTTCCAATTCAGGGCCTCTTAGAGTTCGGTCTCCCAGAGTTTTGCATTAYCTCGTCTTGACTAAGACGAAGTGAKAACGRCCCGCCTACTAGAGAACATTCCTCCCGCCAAGGKCCGGTACATCCCATCGACCTTCCCAATTCCCAGCCGTTGTTWYTYCCCCCGCTCCGAGTCAATAGTCTCAGTCAGCCGGGGCTTGGGATGTGATGGATCCACAAGAGTGGGTCCAAGCTGAGTGGGCCCAAGCTGGGTMAGCTCAAATCCCGCCTGGAAGTCAGTCGCAGGTAATACACTCCATTCCACCTCTACAGTACTATCATTTACCCACCCAGTACCAGCAGGACCATATCTGGGGCCAGCAGAAGTCCTTTGGAGATCCATCAACCTCCTCAGGGCACATCCTTGGACCCCCTTCGTCGGTACCATATGTTTATACTATGGAAGACCTGGACAATCCACCAAACCCGAAAATCATTCTTGAAGCAATGCGACAGGTATGTATTCAAAGGCATGGCGATAGGTGTGGCAGATGTGAAGACTGTGGCAGAATCGGGATGAATGACCTCGAATGGTCGCGCCTATGCCCCCTCTGTTGGCGACCACTACCTACAACAAGTAACGCTCACCCAAGCTTCAGACAGAGACACCAGTCGTATTATCTCATCGGATCCACGAAAAAACATGAGATTGGCGAAAAGGATATGGGAGAACAGTAGAATGACAGGAATATCCTATTGTGATTATACCACTTGCGAGCGATTGGCCCCRGAATCAATRGAATATGATTTCATGTGCTGGAGCTGTTGGCATCCTCGGAATCAGCAGCTTTCCTCACCACAAACAGCATACGACGCTCCTCCAGCAYCCCACTTGGTACAAGCCACGAGGCAATGGGACCGTCCTTCACTGGGCTTTGTCACCGATACYTTCACTTGGCAAGTTTGACGAGCTTTTCGATTCTACAGCCAAAGAGATTCGTTTCCAACCCCAAAAGCCGAGAAATCATTTTCAGCCAGAGACCACGACATTCTCGGGAGCGTTAGTAGCTATATATTACAAAACTGCGACTCGGTGTCGACCTATAGCTGGTACAAACTTTAGGATTGATGGCGGTGACGGCGTGGCAATGGCATTGGCGACGAAACTATCGTAATGAAAGATGCAATTTTCGCCATTGACAGCACGCGCCCGTTTATGGGACCACCAAGTTCTAGGGGCATATCGAATATCGAAGCAGGCTAGGCCGCATTTAGATGAGGGAACAGATGGCCCTTTCGAGCTTAGACTGAGTCGTAATACCTTTCCCTCGATTGACTCTGCAACTACCAAGTGTACGCAAAGCGTCTTTTCACTCAGGCGAAAAGGGTTTACCCTTGCCATTCATGAGGTGTTTAATTATTGCAAACAAACCCTTTCACTCCGATCTTTGACTTCTCCCGGGGTCTTGGTCCTACTCATTAATGTTCTGCTACAACAGCCGTCTTTAGAAGATGAAGACGAGGTGTAAGGCTAGTGTTTGAAAGTGGTCTCTGAACATCGCGCAAGGCTGCAAATATCTAGCTCAAAATGGAGTCCAGTAATATATCAAGTCACCTTGAGCGATGGAACACGCCCTCGGTGACATGTTTGAGTAGTGAGATCTTACTTATGATCTTCGGACTCCTCCCAAAGATGACACTTAGGATAATGTCCCAGGTCTGCCGGAGCTTTCATGACATGGCTATCCCAATCCTTTTCCGAAACATTGATCTAAGCATWTATCCCATCATAGACCTAGAAAATCGCCATCAGCCTTCGCACTGGCCCATCTTTGCTCAATGGATCCTTGTGCTCCAGTGGCGCTTCGCAAAGCAAATCGCACTCAACCCTTCCTACGCCTCCTTCGTCCGTACCTTGAAATGGACTATGGGGCTAGAGCACCATTTCAATTGCTATGATAGAGGCATCAAAAAACGCATCGATGTGACCCTTATATACTCCATGTTCACCCATCTGACCAAGGCGACTTACATCAATATCGATACGGGCAGCCGTCTTTCCAAAGCGATCCCTCGAGTACCGACGTTGTTCCCGGCCGCAAAATATATTCATCTTGGAGGGAAGATGCATCACACCTTAGCATCTTCCATCCTCCATGGGGACTCCAAAGCTTCCTTGATCTCGCTTACCTTGGACAACATCGTCGATGGGGGCCTCGTCTATGATTCAGAGGCCAAACAACCATCCTATCCAGGTCCGATGCGCCATCTTCTGAAGTCTGCTTYCTTTCAAAATCGTTGCCGAGGAATACAGTACCTTTGCCTCCGCAAACAAGGGCAGCAGCATCCAGGTCAATGTTTTCCGAGCAAGGAATTGACACATGACCTTGACGTCTATGATGAGTGGGCTTTGTTCATCAGAATTGTCAGGCCCAAGGTGCTACAAATAGCGCATCTGGGAAGTCTGGAATACTGGAGGAAATTTGGCTCTCACCTCCTCTCACGTCGGATTCAAAAAGTTGTAGAGCCAATGGACGAGGCATTCAGAGACAGRCTTCTCCCAGTGTTGATGCACCCATGGCAGGGTTTGGAAAGACTGGAAATAAGGGGGGTGAATAGACGTGTACTACCCGCGTCTTTAGAAAGATTAAATGGTGTCGTTGTAATAGTTGATGAGGAGGTCTCATTTTGCTGGAATGCTGAGGCTGAGCGTGAATGACTTCAAACTGTATGACAAGCGCGGCAATTGATTGATGARTCTCTTTATCCCGACAGACTGGAATGAGTTACTATGGTTACCAGCATGACTCAAAATCGCGCGTTGCACAGTAATCGAGTCCAAAAGCCATACTCGGATATGCGTGCAAGCAGTTGACTCACTTTGGAATGACGGCAAGATCACGGCTGTTAAGACAAATTGCAACAAAATCTGTCAGCCACCATCGAAAACATATCAATGATTCGATACAATAAAGGGGTGATATGCATCCTAGGGTCCCTGACATTTTCGTGTGAGAACTTGTTGGGGCTGCAGGGAACCCASCAATTGATGCCAAATTTGGGAAAAGTCATTGGCGAAAAACCTTCAMACATAAACAGTGTCCAAAATACTTTTCCTTCAATCATCACAGCGCCCATTCGCCAGCCCAGTATGTCATCTGTGGACATAAATGCAAAGTTGAGAGTGCGTTATTCAGCTGGGCCCGCTCGCCGATGCAGCCGTTCAAGATCCAATCGTTCCCTGCTACGAGCGAGTGAATTTCGACTTTCGACTTTGACGCATTCTTGTGGATGGCGCTAGACGATTTGCTTTCAATTGCCTCTCAAATTCCTGCACCGCGAAATCGTTGCTCGCGTTGCGCTTGCGGGCGGTATCAAATATTCAAATGAGAAGGCTGTTGACATGTGACTATTGAAACCACGGCGACACGGGCGATTGATGGATACCGCGTGGCGGCCACTTGTGGCTTCAGCGGCTTTCACAGAATCGTACCAACCCAAAAAGGCAATTTGAACGTCCTCAGGTGGCTCCCGGCTTCGACGCTGGAGGACGAGAGTTTTTTCCTCTCGAAAAGGAAAGGCGTGGAGGAAGTGTCACCATCATGGCGGTGGTAGTGATGGAAAATTACCGCTTTCGGGCGTCTAGCCACAGTAACATGGCTCGGGTGGCAAATTTTGATATTCGGCTACACCCCGGTTTTCTTGGAGGAGAAACTTCATACCGAAAGTGTTGTGGGATGCTTGGGCCAAATGCATAAGGGTGCTTCGCAAATAGGAGACTTGGACAAGGCCGCGAGCTAGTGAGTGCGAAATACAGAGACCGCTGAGCGATTTTTAGACAAGCAAATTTTATGCCAGTATGATCATACGGATGCAGCGAATCGCAGAAAGATGATGCAGCTCTGCATGTTTTTGGGTGTACAGTGACAATATCAAACCAATCTAAGCCAAAGTCTTTCTCTGCTACAAACAAAGCTTCTCCAGGGGAGAATAGGGCTATCACAGCGCGGCAGAAAGGTAGGCTGAGGGATCCTTGACGATGTTCACAATATTTCCCCATGTACATTCGTGCTCGAATTGCGACTATGCCTGCAGCGTTTCGAGTGCAAAAGCTCAATAGAAATATCTCGACTTCGAATGATCGATTACTGATCGCGAGCTCTTTGGCAATGTTCATACATGAGGAG
>MSTJ01000302.1:0-19324 GCA_001956345.1 Ramalina peruviana | reverse complement strand
AAAGCATAGATTCATAATTCACCAGAACGATATCAAACTTCGTAAAGAACACGGAAGGGATGATGTTTTTGTTACGAATGCGGATTCTGCAGGCCTCGCTTGACCTTCCGTTTTGGGAGACGACAACAAAACAATAAAGAAGAGGCCGTTTACAGTCGTTATCTTTGACGGTTCCAGTAATACAGTAATGGGTGGCTGGTGATTGGAATGTAACTGAATGCGTATACGAGATGGATACAAATACTAGCTCATGTAACGTAGTTGCTGGTAGTCAAGTATACAGAGATCCAATGCAAGCAATTCAGTCAAGACTTCCGCAGTCACGTGATAAGCTCGTTGCAACAGTTTTTAGGTACGAGCGAGGAAGGTTATCCGACAGAACCTTCCAGAGTGCCGGACTTGCCGACCTATGCCCCTTGACCACTCCCAACCCTTGACCACTCCCAACCCTTGACCACTCCCAACCCTTGACCACTCCCAACCCTTGACCACTCCCAACCCTTGACCACTCCCAACCCTTKACCACTCTGCATGTGTGACCACTGACGCTGAATGTCTACCCATTTCCCGTGTTCTCTCATCATACCTGACCATTCCGCTATAGTGTTAAATTACGGGGCTTGACTACCCCAACCCTTTGACCACTCATAGGCGATTGCCACTCTTCCCCCAGAATTGATCGCAAGATTTGATTGTTCATTGTTYATGTGTGATCATCCCAATCGTTGAGATGCTATACTCAAGAAACCCTGGCATGTTGGAGGAACCTTCGGCGCAGTGTCCAAATCCCAGTGTTGTCGCCTAGGAGCGCTCTYATGGGCATGAAAACCATGTAATTTTCTGCGAGTCAAAGTTGCGTGGAGACTTAAGCGTCTCTGGTGACAATGCGTCGATGGATCCGGTTGTGGAGAGGCTTCTCTAGGTCCCGAGATTGAAAGCTGGAGCGAGACCGTTTGGTAGAAGATTGCGGCTTCAACTGCGCAGAGCTCGAAGATCGCTTGCGTAAGAGAGAGGGTGGTTGCATCTGGCCTGCTACGGCTGGCCCTTGAGACTATCTCGGTTCGTCAAACGTATACTTAATCGACACGAAATCTTCTCCTCGCCTCAGGTGAAGTTCTGTTGGAGTACATGTTGCGCCATGGTGGAATTCCATTTCGGTGTCATAGCTTAAGCCTTCCGCGTTAATCGCCTGCGAGTTAACGTTTCCGGTCTCGTCGCCTTGGAGCCATTTGACTCGTACCAAACAGCGACTACTAGGATATGAGAGTATATCTGGATTGGGGGTGGTGTCGCTTGACAAGTGCAGATTGAGTCGGGTGGTGCCGACGTTGATAGATATGTTTGGGTATGAGATTGGGCGCCGGATGGGTTCGCCTTCGGTCATTTCGTGATTCAATTTTGGTAATGCTGTAGAAGAAGGGCTCAAGGGTGGAAGAGGAGATGCTGTGGGGGTGTTTATAGATGTGTCTCGTGATGGGAGTTCTCTCGGAGTCATAGGTTCTTGGGCTAGTAGACGAAGGGTTGAAGTGCTTGGTGAAATGGATGATGATGTTGCACCAGTTAGGAGTTCGACTTGTGGAGGTGGTTCGGATAACAATGGGTCTGGGCTTGTGAAGGCTAAAGAGGCAGGACCTTCCGAGGAGATCGGACCATTGGGTGTAAATCTATCTGGTAACTGCTCCCGGGTTAGTGCCAAGCGAAGAGTAGTTATTGATTGGGGAAACGGGGGCAGTACCTGGGTGATAGAGGATAAAGACCTGACCAGGATACTCTCGTTTGAGTGATTAGCCCGTACTGGCCCCCTATCTAGAGCTGCTCTGACCTTGACTTTCAGAACCTCACTGAGATTTCTCAGAAGGACGTCAAAGTCACGACGACGCATCTCTGGTAGTAAGATATGCCAGTCTGGCAGAGTCCATCTATGGTAGAGACGGCCATGAGTCCTAGGAACGTAGTATTGACTGTGAAGCTTGAAGAAAAGATCACAAAGATAGCATGCGCTCTTGCTGGAACAGATTGTCCTTGGTCGTTTCCTTTCCGAATTCAGCTCGTAGAAGAAGAGAAGCTGAATCTCTGCATGCACTTTGACAGATTTATAATAATCTGTGATGGCCAGACGGAACTCGTCAAGTATGACTTGGATTGGCTTCCCGAAACATTTCTCTAACGAGGGTTTGAGTGATCTTGATTGCACCACACCTCCAGGTCGAAGTATATTTTGGAGTGTTGTAAGAGGATGAAGATTCCTATCTACGTTTAAAGGTTGAGAGGGACGTAGGGTTGGAGCAGTCTCTATTGTRATGCTGTTGAATATAGAGTTCTCCTCGCTTCGAGCGACGCAAACAAGTTCGTRGCTGATTGAATAGTATCGACCAAGCTTTCCCACAGCTTCAGGAAGGAATGTTTTGAGCTCAGCATTTAGCGTTTTCGAGGAATTGAGAGCCAATTTTAGCTTCGTTTGTGAAGCCAAATCATGCATTTGGGTTATCAATTCCATGCCCATATCTTGTACCACGGAAGATGCTGCAGAATGGTCTTGAATGTCTTCAAATTCCATGAACAGAGCTTTGAGAGTCTTTATCTTTTTTAGCACGTCCGCCAATTCCATAACTGTGATATTCGGACTGGGCCGTATARATTGGTCTCGTATGGCAGTATCCAACAGGGTGATTAGCACAGGCTTGTTCTTGTTTCTAGAAATTTTCTTAGCATGCCTTGATCGTAGCCGAGATAGGATACGGCAATAATCTAAAGTGACTATGCATCGGAACAGAGTCTTCGTATCATYATCTTTGCTATTCGCTGGAACATCATCAGTTAATTGTAACTCTGTYTAATCGAATGTCGGGTGTAAACCTCTTGATGCTGCTTGTTCCAAGATTTTACCCATAAGCTTGAACCCAAGCACTACTTCATCAACGTCACCATTGTTCGAAGTCAATCGAATTGTACAGCTGCGACGATCACGAGCTTCCTCAAGGCAGACCGCCATGATCTTAGCCGAGTCATCTGTARTAGCCGACAAGAAAGCCAAATTCTCCACAATCTGCTTTTCACGCTGAAAGGGTAGTTGGTATATGCTCGAGAGTACTGAAATTGTTTTTGGCTGCTGATTGTCTTTTGGAATTTCGGGATATTCATTTAGCATGTATAGAAGAGTGATCGCCTCCATCAAACTCTTGTGAGATGTGCCTCTGGATATCATGGTGTTCATGATGGCATCGTATCCCTGCGTATTCGAGAATGTCGTTTGCGAAAGTCCGCAAAAGTCGGAGACTAGGACTCTTCAAAAATAGGGTCCGGCTCGCTAGAGCTGTAGKGTCTGGATTGTCTAGAGCCGTCTTTTTCAGCTTCTACCAAGGTATGAAAGTAATCTGGTGTGACTTTACCTAAGAGTTGGCCGCTTCGGCGGTCAATTCAACCCAAAATGACTGCGAATTCTGGTTGCACTTGCAACTGTTGCCATCTACGTCCGGGACGCTTCTGCGGTGCAAATCATGGCGGAAGCAGATCTTGCCTATTCGCAGCCGAGATCGAGCTTAGTAATTTACTCCGACGCTTGGGAATGTTGGGCTCCATAGTAGTTGCCGCATCGCTGCCAAATCGATGTCGGAACTTTTGCCAAGAATCCACAGCGTTCTGCATATGACAAAGCTGTGGGCAATACTGCACATGTCACAAACACTTTGTGTTCTCTTAGTTGGGCATCAACGTCAAAGGCTTTATTTATCATATATGTTCTCGCCTTTCCTAAGTCTCCGAGCAAGAACAAGATACTGGCTCATCTCGTCGGATGCGGTCGAAAGTTTGTGTCCCTGATGGGCGTTCACCATCGTCAGTACCGAGGGGACGCCTTCTACGTACGCAAGGGCAATCGGATAAAGCTATCGGTAAACTGCCGGATTATGGTCGACGCGACCTATGTCTCAGAAACCAACCCGAACTATACCAGACCACGGATYAATGGGTCCGAGCACAAAAACTYATCGAATAACGCTTTCAATCTTTTCGAGAGCGACGATCGGTCGACGAGCCAATCTGACCAGGTCAAGAGCAATGGTAGAGACCTCGCTGATATRACGGAAGATGACTTGATCCTCTGCAGTCCAACCGTACCCGGGTTTAGTTACGGTAATAAGTTATAAGGTGAGCGGGACTTCTTTTGTTTGGCAATGGCTCAACGTGATACTAACTTGACACTGTCCAGTTGAATTTGCCGTCATCGATATCAAAGATATCAACTGGAATCCTACATCTTTCGCTCAACTCGCGATTCCTTCCAAGCAAAAAGAGGTTATCCAGGCACTTGCCGAAGCCCACATCAGCCGAAGGTCGGACTGTACATTCGATGACTTTGTGGTGGGAAAGGGACTGGGCTTGATCATCCTTTTGCAGTATGGCCTTCCAATCCCCGTTATCAATTTATACTGCTAATGTCCTCCYAGTGGGCTTCCAGGCGTCGGCAAGACTTTGACAGCTGAGGGAATATCCGAACATCTTCAAAGACCGCTCTATTCGGTACGTCTTACAGCTGATGGGTGAGGCTGCTGTCGATGCTAGCTTGGCAGATCTCCGCCGGGGAGCTAGGCACAAGTGTGGAGAAGCTTGAAGCGCAGTTGCCCCTAATCTTTCAGCGCGCCCATAAATGGAACACTGTCCTCCTTCTCGATGAAGCCGACGTACGACGCTCACTCCATGACGTCCACCGCAATGCCCTCGTCTCTGTGTTCTTAAGGGAGCTAGAGTATTACCAAGGGATCATGTTTCTGACGACCGTCCGGGTTAACCAGATTGACGACGCCATCGCCAGCAGAATACACCTCCTATAGAAGTATAAATCACTGGGCTTGGATGCCAGAAGGGGCATCTGGGAGAGCTTCCTGAAGAAGGCCGTCGCGAARAATAGGAGGGGCGTGCTGCAGTCGCAAGGAACTGGAATTTCTTACAGAAAAGGATCTCAATGGTCGCCAAGTAAGTGCGGGCGGATTATTCGTAGGGTTCTCACTCTGACAGATCATGTGCTCCAGATCAAAAACATTGTGTCTACGGCTTATRCTCTAGCATCTCGAAAAGGAAGTCGAGTGGCTATGTCTCATCCCGAGGTCGCTGTCGCCGCCGGCGAGGACKTCGAATGTGACTTCAGAGGGGCCGGTCATGTTGGCAAAATGCAGTCCTACGTTTAGCTGTATCCTATCATTGATTGAGATGGAAACGAAGATTGGACCATGGACCGAAGAGAAGAATTTGGTTAAGTTAAGCGAAGTCGCAACTTCAAATAGTATCAGAAGATTTTCATATACATAGCCTGTCGACGGCTCACCATCTAAAGCCGCACAGCACGCTCCATGCCATTCTCCTCTGCCAAATCACGCGCTGTACGTCCGGCACTGTTGACCGCGGAGAACAATGCCCCTCAATTGACCAAGAGCTCCGGGCCTGTGTTATCTCTGGAAGTGTAGTTCTTTGGTTCTTTCGATCGAGATCCTTGCACAGTAGTCGATGCGATAGACAATACACAAGGCAACCCGCGCGAGCCTTGAACAATGCACCCAGCTTGATACTTTGTCACATGCAATCGTATGATAATTGAAACAAGCCATATGACTTCGCTGAAGTAGTCAATAAATCAATTTGTTATTAAAATCACGCGGCAGGATCAGCGGGAAATCTACGGTCTAGGGTAAAGATATGGAGGCTAGGATTGGATGCCAGGACTCGAAGCCCACAGAACTTGCATCAGCAACAGGAAACGGAAGATCGGGGTTGGGATGAGTCTTTGCTTGTACCCGTACAACACAGTTTGTATGGTCGTACACGTGCTAATTGGTTTGGGACTCTACGGCTGAATTTCGAAGAAATGGTGAGGCCGTGCATTGCCTTCAATCTTTGGTGAGAGGGCACCAGAAATAGAGGCGCTCGCTTACGTTCCGATCATATGGCAGGAACTGCATACGAAGCGTCTCCCCGGATCCCACGGCTGATCCTCACCTGGAGCTGGGACGACAGCCATCGGACCACTTGGATACCCGTGCGCTCCTCCGTAACGACAGATCCATCGACCGCCCGACCACCTTCCTGCTCGGGGTCAACGGCGTGCCCGGATGGTCTTTCCCGGTCCGCCGGTGCGTGTCCCTCGTCGGTGACAGCTTCGTGTCACTTTTCCGTTGTCCGATCGGTCTTCTGGGGGCGGGCTTGGAGACTCGTGACGAATGGGGAGGGCGGAGACAGGCGCGGGTTCTGTCCTTGACCGGGAGTGCCGCTTCACTTCTACGCTCGGCAGGGCTAGAATCGATGATCGTCTTTCCCACCGCCGCTTGCAATACGCCGCGCGGGACGTTCCTCCTTCGACGGTGGCTCTGTCTCTTGTTGGAGGCCTTGGAGACTCTCGCTGGATTGACCGGGTGGAGGATCGACCTCGCCGTTGACGATTTTTGTGGACGAGCGCGCCTTTTCGCAGGGTGGTCGACACTGGATGCTTCCGTGGCGAGGGGACTTCGAAGAGCTCTCGAGCTGATCCTCGTCGACTGGCCTGGGCCGCCCTCTCCCCCTGCACTGGCGCAGTCGCCGACGAGCTCTCGACGCTGTTGCTCGATCCAGCCCAACAGAAGGCTGAGCTGTTTCATTTCCCCCTTTATGCATGGTATTGAATGTAAGTTATCAATCACTCGCCTTTTGAGGTCCATCGTTCTCGTTGACTCCTTTTCCTCTTCTAGATGGAACTCGGCGAATTGCACCTCTTTTTGGGTTCGTTTGATCAAAGCGGCTCGTTCGACAGTGTTGGCCAGATCCTCCGATCGAGCGGTTTTCAAGACTTCCTCGATGAATTCCACCTCCTTCTCTGCCCTGAAATGCGCCATGCCTGCGTCGGCGGCCTGTTTTTGGAGCTCACCATGTTTATCGAATCGGTTCCGAAACTCTGCCGATTCGGTCTCGAGCTTCCTCGCTCGCTCTGCTCCCTCCGGATCCTCTTCTTCCATTTCCCCCCATTCCATGCGCTTCGCATCCCACCATCGATGGTACGGCTCCACTTCCCGTTTGGCGTTGTCGGCCAAGCGTTGTAATTCGTCCAGTCGCGTCCGTCCCGATTCCAGCTCCTTCCGGAACAATCCGATCCAGGTGTCTCGTTCGACCGCCTCTCCCAACTCACCTGATTGAGCGGCCTCCGATCTTTTCTTCGCTAGCCTCAACTTCCGCTCTGCCACTTTCTCCTTCTCCTCCACTTCCGCCTCTCTGCTGCTCCATTCAAGGGCCATACCATAGTACTTTCCGAATCCCAGTTCTTCGATCTCCTCGAAGGCCGAGAACCCCAACTCCGCCAACGCTTTCCGCCTGGACGCGAGTCGCTCCTTAGTTTCCTTGAGTTTCTTCTCCAAACGCTCGTATTCCCCTAGGTTGTAATGTTGGTATTCCATCCAATCGTCCACCTTGCTCTGTTCAGTCAATTCCTCATGCAATTGCGGATCGCCGTCCAGTCCGTGTCTGCGCCGTCGTTCGAGAAGCTTTCCTTGGAATTCATGAAATCTGTGACGTGGCACGCAGTAACGCCGATTATGTTGTTGAATTCCGCGAAAATTCTCCCAATCAGACAACTGAGCCGAGAATATTAATCTGTATCTGTCCGATTGCCCACGTTGCCAATATTCGAAGATGCTTTTGTACTGTCCAGGATTCTCGAAAACATCAAACCCGAGTTCAATCGGGTAGCACGGCCGACCTTTTTTGTTGACCAGAGCTTCGTGAGATTCTTTCTCCCTCTTCCGATCTTCTTCGATTTGTTCCGGGCCATCGAGATCCAATGGGGGAGGAGTGACAAATGAATCAGATGAGGTGGCCGAGGGAGACCGGTCGACCTGGCTTTGTGGGAGGGACGTGTCAGTACACGGGAGGATAATCGCTGTGGGAGAGAACTTAAGCGTACTTGAGTTTATCCGCCAGTACGTTCGCATCTACGGCCGAAGACTGGGCCAACTCGTCCCTCTGGTGTTTCAGCTCTCTTGGTGCTGTCAGCATGATCGAAGAGCGGAAACAGGCAGAGATAGATCGGAAATGTCCTTACCGAAGCTTCAAAATACATCGGTCACGTTTCCCCGGCGTCAATTTCTCCCAGTCTTTGATTCTGACGTCCATGAAGCTTTCCAGAGAGAAGAAAGTTAGCACAAAGGCAGACCTTCACTCGCTCGTACCATAAGATCTCTTACCCGGGTTTTTGGACATCTTCGACCGTCAAATTCAGTGTGTCCTCAATGGTGTATGGTCTGGTTGATGACATGGTGATGGGAATGGGGTGCGGCGAGTGGGGGGATGAACGGTTTGAAGTCTCACGGAGAGGATTGTGATGAGGTTCGCAACAAGGCGGAAATCTAGCGCGGTCACGAGCCTCGGCCCAGCCCCCTCTATCGACCAAATGCAAGCGCTCTCCATTGGCCGAAGAGCGCGTCGCGTCCCCTGGTGCTCAGAAAACCTCCAATGGGACGCCGCACAATGCCGCACAACGCCGCCAGCCCCTCCCCCACGAAACAAGACAAACAAGCACGCCAAGGAGGCTGGCAACATAAAACCTACCACCAGAACCTGACATCGTTCAGTCATCAGAGCGAAGATGGAAGGCCCTGATCTCATCGCAACCTTGATACCATCAGATGATGACGACCTCGCAAGGAACGCGTTCCGCCACGAGGACAACCAAAAACGCTGCCTACCTCCCACTCGAGGGATCGACGAAGGCCCTGCCACCTCCAGTCGGGAGGCTACACCCGCCTGCGCACAGTCCATCGTCGACGACTACGGCACCCACGAACACAAGCATCGCCTCCGACTGACCTTCAACAAGGAGCCGCCGAAGGACCCTACCAAAGGATACGCCTTCGGTACGGACAAACAGAAATGCGACGTCCTGTTGGGGTCCAGAGGGGCACGCGGCACCAGCCGAGTCCATTTTCACATAACATTCGATCTCATCGGTGGAAAAAGACGTCTCGTGTTAACGGACTGCTCGACCCACGGAACCGCTGTCATTTACAACGGGCAGGCGAGGGAGGAAGTGCGACATCACTTCACCTGGATTCTGAACTTAGAAAAGGGAGAAGGGGAATGGAAGATCGTAGTTCACGTTCGGAGGCTTAAATTCAAAGTCGAGTTGGCCAGTCACGAGACGTACAAGGCCGAATATAACGAGAACGTGGAGAAATTTCTCAATCACAGCCGCACCGCGGACCCTCCCCTCGGTGTGTTGAGCATCAACAGCTACTTGCCTACGGTGATTCCCAGTCAATCCCTTACTCCCGGACAACGTCCCATCTACATTCACGAAGAGGAGCTGGGAAGGGGCTCATTCGGACGGGTCGACAGAGTCGTCAACGTGAGCACCGGCGCGATCTACGCTCATAAGGAATTCTACGAACCTAAGTGGGAAAAGGATGCTGAGCGCAGGAAGCATCAGCAGGAAAAGTGGCGCAACCAGATCCGCCGAGAGATCCGGATCATGATGGAGCATCCACACGTAAGCATGACCACCCGGGTGCGAGGGATGGACGTTAACCGGTGCGAAAGGAACACATCATTCCGATCGTAGATTTCCAGGAAGAACCACGACCATTCTTCGTGATGCCGTATCTGCCTCTGGGAAGTCTAGACCATGTGAACCGCGAAAATCCTCTAGCGGTGGAAGATATCATCGACCTCCTCATCCAGGCTCTCGACGTGCTCGGATACCTGCATTCGCGTGGGGTGGCGTATCGCGACTTGAAGCCGGAGAACATCCTCGTCGAATACCGATCTCCGTTGCACCTGCGATTCGCCGATTTCGGCCTCGCGAACGATCAGCCCGACTTGGAGACCTTCTGTGGTACCGAACGATACAGCGCGCCCGAGGTGTACATGGGAGAGAGGTATACGACGGCGGTGGATCTGTGGTCGCTCGGAGTCATCGTGTTGGAATACGTGTACGGTCTTCCAACGCGGCCTCCACAAGCAGGTGAGCGACGCGAAAATACGAGAGAACAAGGCCTGGCTTGGTGCCGTCGTCTCGTCGACCATGTCAACGATTGGGATTGGGATCCCTGGATCGATCTCCTCACAACCGGAATGCTACGGATGGAGCCGCGAGAGCGGCTTCCCGCCGGTGCCTGTTGGACGAAAGCGTGCGGCTTGGGGCTTTTCAATGATCCGTCCGTGGGCTCCGGAAGCGCCACACCGACGCGGCCCACGGCTCTGGGGGGTGGGGCACGCAATGAGGAAGGCTCCCCCACTATTATCATGGACGCACTGTGGGGCGCCGGGGAGGAAAGTTTGAATCACGATGGCGACGTCCACGCGGGACGCCGCTTCTCCGACCATCACTCCGTGATCTCGACATCCCGCCAGCTCGGAACCCCAAAGCCCCTGAGTAATGAAGATGCACATCGCTTGCGAAAGGGAACGTCTGGACATGCCCCCGACCGTTCAAGTGGCCACGTTCGAATGTCACTGGAACTTCGGTGTCCGCTCGAGGCCGGGTCGATGTATCCCGGATCTAAACGACATCGATCGCCGGCTGTTGCCTCCCCTGGTCATCATTCGGACGAGAGCCGGATCAAACGTCGACCACCAGGAGTTCGTCTCACCAAGATTCGCGCCCCGCAGGCTTCGAAGATTCCCTCGGCCCTTGACAATGTCGGCAAGGTATCCTCTCCTTGACCTTTTCGGATGCAACACGTGCTGACTGCTTTTGAGGTGATGAAAGCTGACACGAAACACCTTCAGATGATGATCGACGGTCAAGTCGTACTGATGCGGGAAGATGATTGTACGATCAACGCGACACAGATCCTCAAACTTTCCGGAAAAAATCAATGGCAGGAGAAACACGTACTCAAGACTCTGAAGGAAAGGGAAAAGGTGGTGTTTCGTCCGGCTCGAGGGACTCACGGACCAGAGAACACGTGGGTCAGCATCCGGTGCGGAAAAGACCTTTGCGTTGAACTTGGACTGGCGGAAAAGCTGCAGCCTCTGTTGGAGCACGGACTCGTTCTACAACTGAATAGATCCAACACGGGCAGCAGGAAGGTCTGGGACCGTTAGTCCACCCTCGCATGATGGATCAACTGACGTTTATTCAGAGTCTTGTCGGTCGGAAGCCTATGCTGCGAGATTTTGCGAACGAGCCTGAGGCGTTACCCTTCATCGAAGTCATCAATGGGTTGCGCCCGGTCATGGTTCGGAGGTCAGATTGGAGGATCAATGCCACACACATAGCAAATCAAGCGGAGTCGAGACAAATGACGACGAAATTGAGACAGGGATTACCCATCGATGTATACGATATCGGGCGGGGGTCATCGAAGCCGAGACAAATGACGACGAAACTGAGACAGGAATTACCCATCGATGCATACGATATCGTGCGGGGATCGATCAAGCATCAAGGGACGTACGTAGACTTCGATATAGGGATCGAATGGTGTCGCCGACTTGGGCTCAGTGATCTTGTTGATCAGCTTCTCCAATTGAAGCGTGTCGCAAACGAACCAGCTGCAGCCGTGCAGCAAGATCACATCGCTTCTCCAGTCCTCGAGAATCCACCAAATCCGCCTCATGCGATCTCGGTCTCGTCGCGATTGGCCAATTCGAATCATGTTCGAGCCCCAGCCAAGGCTGGACGGTCATGTTCAGAAGAGTCCCCTGAGCCTGGGTACTCCGTGGTCACGGGTTACCCAAGGACGTCGAAGACTGGAGTCTCCTTGGAGGAGGAGGATTCATCAGTAGACATTGATGTTACGCAGCTCCACGCTCCGGGACCGAGCGAATTTGATCATAAGGTTCCATCGCAACACTCGAATGATGATACTGAAACGGATCATCCTCAATGTGTGGAGGGGAAATCGTTACGTAAAAAAACCTCATACTATTCCGATCGAGACTTTGAGCCTCAGAACTCGGAATTGAGAGAGGTCAAACTGGGTTTGCACACTCCCTCGAAGACCTCGTCGCGGTATGGAAGTGCATCGGATTTCTCTCGCCTATTCTTGGTGGCAGCGTCGGATGGAAGAGATACGCATCCTCGATGTGGCAGTATGCTTATGGTTCCTGCCTGTACAATAAACCGATATGATGATAAATAATACAAGATTAGTTAAGAACCTCAAAGGCCAGTGGGAGCCCACTTGCTTGCTATTTGAAGTAATCTCAAAAGCTTTGTGAAACATGAAAACGACCCGTCCCAAGAATTTCCTTCAGCTCATCGCTCTAAAAAGCGCTATTATCTTAGATCCATCACCCAAATGCCCATACAACGTCTATTATCAGCTGCATCCCGTCAGCCAGGTTCATTTTCGCTACTTGTAGTAATTGTGAAGCTGTGAATATATCAATTTTGTGAGGTTATGGGTGGATCAAAACGCTCCCGCAAGCCAACAGCGAGGAAGACGCAAGCAAGTGCACCCAAACGCACTTGTACCACCCACCGTCGCCAAGTTAGGGCCCAGTCAACTGCAAGAGCGGAATCTGGCCAACGTTCTTGGCATCTGCTTCCTAGGTGAAAAATGAAATCCCACGGCCGGATAGAGTCGTGAATGACTTCGAAGTGCTTCACTACATTGCTCGCCCAGCGTATTCGCACCTCAATTCCCACCTCAGGGCAGTCTTTCAGATCAAAGACCGCAGAATTTTCGGGCCGTTCAACGTCCTCATCGTGATTCTCAGCCTTATTCACGCGGATTTGACAAGTAAGCTGTGCAGGTGCCATCTCCCTCATAGCAGTCTAAAGGGTCTCCACTGAAAAGCTCAATAATTATTCAGATGCTAAGGTCTATGATCATGAATGCAGATGATGCGCGTTTTGGCAGAGCTTTGTCCCTTAGAGCGGGGCAAATGCAGAGTGCCCAGCACCGAACCTTGAAACGCGAGCTTGCAAATCATGCYAYACATAAACCATAGCAGAGTCGACTGGTAGCGATTTAGGGCTGGCACTRGAAACCAGCACCCTTATTGATTCAGATAGTCTAGCTAAATTAATGGTGAACATGCCGTGTCTATGGGGGCCGTACTGCGGCCATTTACTAGCCCGYATAATAGGGAACCCGCAATGAGCACTTRTTAGCGTACCAGATTTATATATATTTCCAATGTTTGCGACAATYAACAATTTGTACCGGTATAAAATAGTAAAGGTAGTAGGATACCTACGCTAAAGCGCCGAATTACTTTAGCYTACGGCTTTCTATTRTACTTCCACTTTTGYATTTTTCGAATAGTAGCCCTCCTCGCCGTTTACTAATATGCCCGCTTTATCGCGCTATCGGTTGTCCCGACAGCCGGGTTGGAGAATATAGTTATCGGATATATTAGGTTAATAAATCGGCTTTGTATTACCGTATTAGAAATATCCTTTTATTATAATAAAAAAATAAATCCAACAATAGGTAATTACGTTTATAGTTATTTTTAGATATTGCTTTATTGCTAATGACTATATAGTTATATTATATTAGTTAAACTTCCCAAATAAGTCTAGTCCAAGCGAGGCCTCGTTTTTAAAAGAAAATTGGAAGGGTCGAAATGGGTAATAAAGCTTTCTTCGCTTAAGGTTACTAATAAGACTAAGAGACCCCTAGTTCAACGTTTAAATATATTAAAACCAAAGCTTAGATTTCCGTAGGCGTTATTATCGTAATTTTTGAGTTATATTATAATATTAAACTTGGCTTTACCCCATTTATTGCTTAAGGACTTAAGGAAATAAAGGAAAACGCGCTTTTTATATACCCGGGCTTAATGCTAAAGGTACCCAACTTTTCTATAAAGGGACTAGATTGCATTTAGCAATTTTATCGAAAAACGTTTGCAGACCGCAATTATTATGGGACAGGAGTCGGTTTAGGACGATAGGCTTAAGACATTATAGGTCTTAATAAATCTAATATCCGCAGACGATAGGCTTAAGACATTTAATATCCTCGGACGATAAGCTCAAGACAGAAGTTCGGTAAATAAACGGAGCCAGAACGCCTATTTTTGCAACTATCTAAAAGAGGAGCTGGTCGCTGGTTCAAATACTAAGTGGGTTTAGACGCCCAGGGGGGATTCAAATACTAGGAGGGTTCAAATACTGGGGGTTTCAATTATCGGGAGGTCAAATTATAAGGGAGTAAAAAACCTGGGGTTTCGACCACTTAAGATTTAAACGAGAAGACAGCGCCAGATTATCTTCAGGCGCGGCTCCTAAGACACACTATATCTTTAAATAACTAGCTAAAGACATTTTTGGTTTTGAGATAGCTATTTATAGACAATACTTATCTATAGATATGCCTTGTCTAAAAACATTATTCACAAAACAAATGTCTTAAGACTCAGTTTATTATATTCTAGTATCTTTCGATATTTATCCCAAAACCTTATTGCGTCGTAAGACCTCCTTTGTCCTATTATATACGTATAGAGATATGTCAATCCTTTTAAATAGGTTTCGTATTCCTGCGCTTCTAATCGTAATATATACTACGGGCGTGGTTTATATTACTCGTCATAATATATACTTAACGTAATCTATACTATAGCTAATGGCTTAAACCATTTTTTAGCATATAATATAGTGTACTTTTAGCATCCAATTCTGGCTTTTTAAGCTCCAGTTCTTGCCTTTTTAATTCTTGGCCCCCCTAAAACAATACTTTGTTTACCGGAAAGAGACTTTAATCCTTCCTTTTCCGTCTTTATTTTTAGGTCTTAGTTTACCCGCCTATCTCTTTCACTCGCTGCCCTTATTTACCTCCTTTCGCAGCAGAAGAATTTGGACTTTATCTATATTATTTGATACCGCTGCCATCCTTTACTCTAGTCGCTACGTTAAAGATATTCCTYAAGAGCCTCTTTACTTGTRTATCTTCTTTTGAACCCTTACYYTTTTACTACGTATGACGACAGGATAGTCGGTCGATACCGCAAAACCGGCAAGCTATCGCCGATGGCCAGAAGAGGATTAATTGGAACCGGTAGCYAAGTCTATAAATATCAATAYAAGCATTTTTAGCAGGGGACTAATATTTAAAAATAACTATTATTCCGTACTTCTCGATTCTAAAAATACTTATATATTGTTARAAAAAAGTTTTTATTATAATAAGAAACTCTTATATTTATATTTTTACTAAGTTATAAGGAATATTTCTACTTAATTATTTAGTTTACGGTTTATATAAAGACGTACAAATGCGAATACCAGTTTTCGAAGTTAAATATAATTAATAACCTCGACCTCCTTTATTTGCAATATATTAAGAAGCTTCACGGAATCCCTAGCGAGCTTTAATACTTACTAAATAAAAATTATAACTTATAACTAAGGCGAGATTTCTATTCGTAATATCTTTAACTTTTGGTAAACGAAGGTCCATTATTTTGAGCGTTATATATAAACTTAAAAACTCTAATTATCTATAATATAATACCTTTTTTTTCTTTTTATATTTATATACGACTTAATTTTTCTGTTCGTTTTTTGGAAATTTCAATCTAAAATAGTATTAGCGGAGACATTTTAAGGTCGAGAAATATTTGCGAAAGCCATATTTAGTGTTTTCCCTCGGAAAAGCCGTTATATTTTTACGCGTATTCGCCAGAGTCCGTTTAGCCTTAACGCTGCTTCTGCCGCTTATTAATTGATTAGCAAGCAAAAGGTCCTAATATATATTTATATCCTAAATATTTACCGGTAAGACAAAGCACGTATATTTGTGATATTTAAATAATATATAATATCGCTATATATACTTGCTATCCGCGATTAATAACTATTAACGACCACGGTTAACCGTATATTTGACTTCTTAAATCGTACGCAAATAGTTATTAGATTTTAAATTATACTATAATTAAGTTAAATACTAGTCGGCTAAATTATTATTCCGGTTCCTTTATCTTGCTCTATATTATACTGGTTAAGCTATCCCTTTTAGGCTTAAACTCTTAGGAGTTATAGTTTTCTAAGCTAAACTCTTTTTATCGTAAAATCCCTAAATTTACGGTATTTAAAAAATAGTTTCCTAAAAGCTCGGTCGTCTTAATAACAATACGTTTTCCGAGTAAGCTAAGATTTATTTCGAATCCTAATTCTCGTAAAACTTCCCCAGGAAAATAGTCGAATTGTTAAAAGTAATATTTGTTACGACGTATCTGCCCCTAACATTTATGTTTCTTTGCGTTAAATATTCCCTAAAGTAGTATCCCTTTTTACTTTTACATAGCCGAAGGAGAGTCTGGAAATTATCCCGTTAATAAGGGTCCGTATATAAAGTAGAAGACTCTAAAATCTCTATCTTTAATAAACGTACCTTTTATAAAACTGCGTATATCGAGTATAAGGAAAAATCTGCGAAAAGTCCGACTTATTAAAATCGGTATAATGCCTATATAGACTATATTGTAAGCTAAAAAGTAAGGAGCCGGTTTAGCTTATTAGATTGTACTCCGGCTTACGAAAACGTTATTATTTTAAATGCTCGTTTAAACGTTTTGCTGCCTTTAAGGGCTATAGCCTTAATATGCCTTGCTTTTTTCCTTAATTACAGCTTTAGACTGGCGTAATAATATAGAAACCCGTTTTTCACTTGCGGTGTTCGGACCGTAAATACGGAAGAGATAACTTGGTATACCATTTTATTCGAATAGCTGAAATGGGTTCGGCTGGAATAGAAGTACCGCTTTAATTGCAGACGTGTTTTTATTACAATTTACAGCTATATTAAGGAAATTTGAAATAGACTTCAACGGTACGTAAGGGCCTCGATAACTTGGCGTTTGTTAACAGCCTATTAGTTATCCTAAAAGTTAACGCGGTATTGCTTCGCCTTTTTATTTTTAACTTTTCTAGTCTCCTCGTTATCGACTCCAAATCTATTAATATTCGGTAGCCTTGTTTGGCAGCTTATTAATAAAATATAAATTCTATTACGACCTAGACCCCGGGCTTTCTATTTTAAGATGGCCAATTTATTATAAAGTAATCGCAATATTATCGCAAAGCATCCTTTAAACCTAGTTCTTTATTATATACGAAAGTTACTTCGAAAAACAGAATAGAGCTACGAGCCGGGTTTTTTCTCGTTCGATAACACCGCTAACAACTCTAATTATAATCCGCAAAAAACAATATCGAAACTTCTACTTGCTTTAATAAGTTATAAGGTTGTTTATAATTTTCGTTCCAAAACCGGAAATAGCAACGTAGCTATTAAACTATTAAAACTTTTCGGATTCGTTTAAAGCGGCCGCTATAGTTACGAATACTACCGTATATTATTACGTTTTGTCGTTAAAAAAGCCCCTAATCTTAACGTTTAAAACGCAGTTTTCGACCTYATCGCCACAGTCTCCCGAACTACCCCTCCTATAAGTATTCCTGCTTCCTTTAATAGCACTCTAATTACGAGTTTATCCGCTTCGCAGCAAGGCGGTAAGCAAACTTAGAAACTAATAGAAGGAAGGATCTTCGAAGAGATCAGGGGATATACATATCAGAACGTCGAGGGTTTCTTCTTGAAATATTTCGAGGGAAAGCCTTGGACCGAGCGTACGAAAGAGATCTATAAAGCTATATAAGAAAGACATATGGATGGACGGTGGACCGATTTCCCTCAGACACCGGTACAAAATGATATCTGTAAATGGTGGTTTGATTTTCAAGACGAGTTCCTATCGAGTAAGCGGGGCATTTACTACGCGAGCACCACCAAAGATCTTACGGGCTGCGAAGCTAAACGGCAAGTCGATCTATTCGTTAAGCCCAACAACGAAAAGCTGTCGAAGGTGGTTCATAACTGGAAGGACGTTGAAGTAATTGGAAAACTTAAAGAGTCCAACAAGGACAAGAAAGCGATACTGCTTCAAATCGGTAGATACGTCCGCGATGTATTCTCCGTTCAGCCGACCCGTCGATACGTCCACGCTTTCACTCTTTATGGGAATAAGATGCGAGCGTGGGTGTTTGATCGCTCTGGTCCATACAGCTCAACTGCTTTCGATATCCACGTGGAGCCAGAACGTTTCATCCGTACGATTGCAGCATATATAATGATGAGCGACGAAGAGTTGGGTCTTAACACTTTCATCGAGCGAGATAATGGCGATCACTTTATAACCGTCGTCGAAGATGCGACAGGCAAGGAGAAAAGATTGCAGTTGGAGTCGGTTCCCATCGCCCATCAACGGGCGATTGTCTGTCGCGGTACATCTTGCTTTCGTGCCAGAACTCCCAGCTCCGAGGATTTCCGGTATGTCGCTAAATTTTCCTGGGTCTCCGACAAGCGACGACCGGAAGCCGATCTCCTCAGGTTAGTACGCGAAAAGGGAGTGAAGGGAGTTGCCAAGCTATTCGGTCACCATCGCATCACTAGTATTGCGGAGATACTCGAGGGATTGACGTTTGGGAAGCCGTACGCATTTCGGAATACCACGTTGAGTCCTGCTTCCTCCTTTTCGCGGTCTCAGTCTCTCCTCCCTTAATCATTTGGTCAGATCTACAGCTTAGGCATCGCTGGAGATTTACCGAAGAAACGAAAGGCGGTCGACGCTGGAGGGAGCCCGTCCAAGAGATTAAGTTCCAACAGCCAGAGCCCTAATAAAGCTAAGCGGGACAAGGAGGTAAACAGCCAGATAAGGAGTCTCTATACCCATGATGACAGCTCGTTCGACAATCGTATCTTACGCTGCTTGATAATCTCGCCAGCCGGTCGGGCACTCCGCGATTTCCGGTCAATCCGAGAACTGCTAAAGGTTCTCCGCGACGTAGTTAAGGCGCACAAGTCTCTGTATATAAAGGGAAAGATACTGCACAGGGACATCTCGGAGAACAACATTATAATAACGGATCCAAAGGAAGCTAACGGCTTTAGGGGCATGTTGATCGATGTGGAATATGGCAAGGAGAATAGCAATGGAAGAAGTGGCGTACGACAGCAGACAGGCACAATAGAGTTTATGGCGATTCAGGTTCTACAGCGTGTCGCTTATATTTATCGGCATAATCTCGAATCATTCTTCTACGTGCTTTTATGGATTTGCGCCCGTCGGGCTTGGGAAAGGGAATTTCGGTGCTCGGTTGTTGACCGGCCCAAAAGAAACATCTTGACAAAGTGGTATACGGGCAGCTTCGATGATATTGCGGACGCAAAAAAGGGCTACATGCACGTTGATGATTTTGAGAAAATTTTAGCGGAATTTCCGCAGGCATTCGACTGTGTCAAGCCTTTATGTAAAGAGATCCGTGGTCTTCTATTCCCTTACAAGAACGGTTTGCTTGTTAGGACTCCGCCAGATCCACCGGAGAAGCTGTACGACCCCATTATTGAAG
>MSTJ01000301.1:0-44639 GCA_001956345.1 Ramalina peruviana | reverse complement strand
CTTGAAGCCCTAGACCAAAGTCTATCTGATACTGTCATGTCAAATTATTGATGATATTCGAATATCGACGAGCTCATCTGGCTGCCCGCTTCCTTCTCGTGGTCGCGACGGTCGCGACGCTACTTGAATTCGAGCTCAGGCTTGTGCCCGCAGAATCGAGGAGGTATTTCTTGATCGCACCACCGGCGAACGCCTTGCCCGTCTCACCCCTTCGAATATCGAAGATTGCCGGACAAAGAGGGAAATCTGGATTCAAGATGTCGAGGAAGGCGCGAAACACCTTCTGAGTCTCAAAATAGGTGATTTTTTCGGGTTCGTACCGATACGGGAAGATATTGACCGAGGCGCCCAACTCTCCCATGATGTTTTCGACGAAGAGATGGTCCAAGAAGTCTCCTCCGGGGTAGATGGAGATTGCATCCTCCAGTTCGATGAAGCAGTAGATGACGGCCATCGGAGGCAATTCAGCCTGAGATCGTAAGGGGGACACGTGAATGCGGATAGAAGTGCCTGGTACATAGATTATGCCAGGAAGAACCGCCGACACATTTACACCAGCGCTCAAGCCGCCGCAATTGCCTTGCATCAAGGAGTCACTGCCTGAGATGGGTGTTGACCGACTGGTTGGTGGCGAAATGCTACCAAGCTGACCACTGCCCACGGGGACATTCCTTGTGGCGAGCGATGACTGCATCTCATCATAGGGCGCGACATCTGCATTGGCCTGTTCTCGATCAGGAGGCGGTGAATGCTGCAAGTGCCTTGAAAATTGACCGGCAGCTGATAAGAGAGCGAGGCCGTTGCTTGTTTCGTGCGATGATCCGTGGGGTTTTCGATCCTTCATGGACGAAGCACTCAAGCCATTCACTGTTGGTATTTTGTCCTCGTCAATGAGGGGAGACGTAGGTAGTCCGCAAACGAAGAGAGTTGTTATATAGCTAAAGGCGAGAAGCATGCATCCAACGTACATCATGCCTTCGTTAGTCTCCCTTCATTCATGGCTTTTCTGTCTAAGAGATCAACCTTATACAATTTCCGCATAGCAGAGCATGGGAGTGAATCGGTCAAGCTCAAATGATTCTTGAGAAGAGAAAATGTGCTGACGGATGATAGGAAGATTGCTTATGCACAATCCTAGAAAAGACGCAGTGGCCATGCGGGTAATTTCTGGTCGCGTAGGGCTCTGAGCTCTGTCATCAGATGTGACTGAGACAGGATGGGGTCCAATGCTGCGATGCGAGTCCGGAGGCAATGTTCGGCAGCAGATTTAGAGCGCCAACGTTTCAAGAAAGATATAATTAATGTCATCAGGGATGAGTCGTGGTTTGGGTGCAGTATGCGATAGCCCACTGGAAAAGGGATTGATTAGACGCGATCAAACCGCGCATTGGACGTTGTCGCGTACTGTAAGTCGAGGGCCGCTGGTGAATCTCCGACCACATCTGCATTATAATCCACAGCTCCCGGCCGGCATCCTGTTGACGTCGAAGTTCGCAAAATCTATCAAATGTTTCTTGTTCATGGAATAAGACGTCATCAGGGGATTGTCTTAGGCTTGATCTGTTGCTCAAGTGAGCATCTGCCTCTGTTGAGTCTCTCTGCCAGAGGAGAAGGCGGGAAGCGAGGGTACAAATTCCATTTCAACGCTACCTGAAGGCGCCCTTTCATGGGGCTGAGAAATTGTACCCTTTCACCATGCCAGTCCACCATCCGTGGCTCTCGCAGGACAAACCCCTCAAAGCTTTGCATAGCCCATAACATCGCCTGGAAACGCCCATTTGGCTTTTCTAAGGATTATCCTTAATCCCTTTTGTGTCCTTACCAGACCCATCCCTGGTTGCCCTGCCTGGGTATCTATATTGCAAATGCTTTTCTCCTGAATGTGCATTCCACTCTGTGTTCGAACACATCTTGTAAGCTGTCCGGTCTACATCACAACGCATCGTGAACAGCATCCAGCGGAGCTGCCCGTCCTGTCCGTCGGCGTCTTCATGCCCATCGCTCCCATGTTGCCACCGCCAGTATGCGACGATATCTCTTTGTTGTATCTTCTGATCTCTCTCACAATCTCGAAGAAGGAAGCCTCCACGTTTATGCGTGACTTGGCCGAGGTCTCAATGAAGGCACAGCCGAATTGCCGGGCCAGATCCTCCCCCTCTGCGAAGAGCATGATGATCAGCGCCCACAGCCAGAAAGACCTCTCGGGCTGGGGTCACAGTTGGTTTGAACAGGAAGATGAGACGAACCTTGCCTTGATACCTGTCGTTCATTGTCCAGATCACACTTGTTACCAACTATGATGATGGGGAAATAGTCTCGGTCTTTAACGCGCAGTATTTGTTGCTGGAAGGTCAGGATCTCTTCGAAGCTTTGCCGTGATGTTATTGAGTAGACGAGGAGGAAACCCTCTCCAGTCCGCATGTACTGCTCCCTCATGGCCGAATACTCCTCCTGGCCAGCCGTGTCCAGTACGTCTAATAAGGCGACCTCATCATCTATGACGCATTGCTTGCGATATGAATCTGCACGTCCAATCTTAGCCGTCATCGTCTGGAATATCCAGGGCTCGACAGACCTTCTATGGTAGGATCGTATTCATCGACGAAGTGGGCCTGGATCAATTGTATCGTCAAGCATGACTTGCCAACGCCGCCACCTCCAACCACCACCAACTTATACTCGCGTAGGAACTGCCATGGAGTGTATTCGTCAGCAACCATGCCGCACGGTGCCAACGCCTTGCCTGATCGACGCCGGAGGTCGTAGGAGGATGGGGTCCTACATACTTTTGAAGACATGACAACGGCACTGAGGCGGGGAAGCTTTGGCTAAGATGTAGCGACTTCAGTTGAGCGAAATGTATTGGGTTTGTCTTTCCAATGGTTTGGTATTCGTGACGGGACCGCGGGAGAAAGAAGCACGGACGGGTCAACCTCACGAGGTCCAGGGATCAGAGCTGGGAGGATCGGCGGGCAGCCCCAAAGAAGCTTATCCGCACGATTGGGATTTGATGAGTGACGGGGCAGTTACGTCAAGGGTGAGGGCTTTTTGGGGGTCGTGAAGTGTCTTGCGCTTGCAGGAAGAGCTCGCCGACAAGGGTGTGATATATTTTCGATGCCAATTGGGGGACGCTAATGGATAGATTGCGGAGGAGCTGCTAACAGAGGAGGACCAAGCTCATCGTACTTGTGTCTTGATTGGCAGATGGTGGATAAATGGTATTGGCTGGTTGAAAAAGAGGTGAGCTTCCGTGAGAAGATGGATTGATGAGGCAGAAAAAGCGACAGGGATAGAATAGGTTGCTGCTTAGCGCCGTTTCAATTATTACTTGGGGATTTGGGGCTGATTGGAGAAAGAAAGTGAGTGGAGGCAGCCGAAGCCTCAGCCTTCAAATGCTCAGGTCCCAGGAGCCAGGGCGAGTTGCTGTAGCTGTGATAAAGTAGAAGTTGGTCAGCATCGGATGTTCTTTTCTTGATTACCAGAATTATGTTCGTTCGCTCGTTTGGTCCATTCGATCTACCGGATGCAGCAAGCTTCACGCCGTCCTCATTGGATTTTCCCCATGTACCGTGTGATAATGCGCATTTCTTCTCGTCTAGATTTCATGCATGTGTATTTTAGACGCTTCAAGCTAGGTCATTGGCCGCTACTGCAAAGCACCTGCCTAGAAGGTCCTACAGATCTGACCGATTTCGCTCCTGATTTTTCGAAGATAAAACTCAATCAATAAAGTGGGGTGTTGGAGCATGATGCCAGCCTCTGATCTCGCATGGAAATCTCGTCTCCAGAATGATGGATCCCCTCTTCTTCCTGCAAAAACAGATGGATGGGGAATCCATGTCTCACGGTCATGTCTCATGGTCAGGGTCCTTACTCCAGAGAGGCTGAGTCGTGCGGAAGACGACGAGAGCCATGCGGCTCCCACGTGTTACTGCATTGAATCAACCAAGCCGCCAGCTTGGCTTCACCCCTTCACGCCCAAAGTAGTCGACAAGGCCGACCGACCAACAGATCATCGGTCTTGCCGCTTGGAAGCAGGGGACAATGCACGTCAATGCAGCCCATGATTGCTCCCGACCGTGCTCTTCTGTCTATTGGATCATGGCCAAGTACTGAGATTGCAGCATGCACTTGCACCACAGTCGGCGAGCAGTCACGCTGATCCAACAGTCTCATCATACATCATTCCTCCGGGTCATCACTCCGGTCGCCATCAGCCTCATCTTGCACTCTGATACCTTCCACGTTCTTTTCCACCTCCGGTATCAGGCTAGGGCATTGTCAGCGCCAGGCATTTGACTGTGTCATCTATGGGAGGGCCACTTACCTCTCCATGTAATCCTTGTCTCGGCCCACCAGCGTGACGCTGTTACGCTTCTTTCCCCAGCGGGGGTAGCTCCCGACTTTGATGCCCTTTGGCTCGACCTTGGCTGCCAATTCCGTCAGATATCCTGCCACTGCACTCTCCGCCATTGGGGTCGATATGATATATCTGTATACCCCCTTGCCCTCAGGATCCGTGAGTCTCGGTACCAGCAATGGCTTGAGACCATCAAGCAATTGCGTGAACAGCCGGGGTACACCGGGCAAGATATGAATGTTCCCATTCACTACACTGATGGGAACCCAGAGCTTTTCATCGACAAAGAGAACCTGACCCTCCTCGCTTCGAGATGTATCGATGGGAAGGCGGATCATGCGCTTCTTCGCTTCCAGAGCGGGTGAGGGCACGTCGTACGAAAAGTTGGGCTGGGAAGGATGGGGCTTCGATAGTTTCCTCATTTTCTCGAGAGCAGCTTGATGCTCGACGAGCTTCAAATCAAAAGCTTTGGCTATCGATTGGTAGGTAATGTCGTCATGTCTATGGAGGCGTCAGTCAGTGGCAGACCAAATGGGTATGTTGTGGGCCATTGCGGCGTACTGACGTCGGTCCAATGCCACCGCTTGTCACAACAAAGTCATAGTTATCACTCATTCTTCTCGTGGCCTCGACAATTTCTCCTTCGTCATCTCCAATGACCTCAACTCGCTTCAACGTCATGCCTAGACTGAAGCAGTACTTGGCCATATAAGCCGAATTGGTGTCTATGGTCTTGCCACCCAGCACTTCATCTCCAATAATGATGCAGCCTGCTGTATGTATCATGCGCTTACTCTTGTCTTGGGCGGAAACCATGATGCTGGTTCTGGATCCCGAACACGCCGTAGAAGGAATGGCAGGTCTGTGGGCCACGCGACTCAAAGTCTTAGGAAGATGGCTATTAAGCTGAGTCAATCTTGCGAACATTGAGAGCCTTCAATGGGGAAGGGGAATTTCGATGCGCGAGTGCACAAGGATGTGACCAAAAAAGACCGCTGCGAGGTGCCTAGGATGCGAGATGACGTCGATCAGATGGAAGATCCTGTGCCAAGCCCCTCAAGCTGGCGGGGCAAGGATACAACGAGAGACCAGCAGTGCATTTCTTCCGGGCACCTTTTTGAATGGTTCTCTCGTCTTGGAGGGAGCTCATTGCCATGGTGAGTGCAGACACTGATTGCCCTCGTGCAAATCTGAAAGAGGCAGTCTTCCGAATCGAGGCTGTACACTTTCTCTCCAGAAACAAGAGACAAATTACGCAAGTTCAGGTTGGGGACATCGAGGGCGAAAGACCCGCAAGCCGTGATATGTATGTAGCTTGTCGGCTCGCATCATCCGAGATCCAACCTCCGACCTAGCTCTCCCAGATAGACTCGGGGATGCTTATTCGTCCTGCGCAATCCAGACCAAATCGACAAGTCCACGCTTGAAATAGCGCAGGCGGACGATGAGGTCTACACAGACATGCAGACTCTGTCAGATGAGCTGCCAGGTCACTCGCCACGTTATGTGCTCTTGAGCTATCCTTTGACCTTGGTAAGACGCCGAAAGACGTCCTATTGGGAAGAGCTGTCAGGTAACACCAACCAAGCAATCAGGTCGTTTGTCGGTCCCCTATGTCCTCATCTATTACATGCCCGTCACTTGCAACGCAGAGCTGCGAATGCTGTACGCTGGCGCGAAAGAGCTCGTGAGGAATACTGCCGAAGTGGGCAAAGTTCTCGAGATGCAGGATGCCGAAGATTTGGAGACGATCGAGGAGAAGCTTAGTGGAGGCGAATGAGCAGACCTCAGCAATCGAGTCATCATGATGGGATCAAGTGACTGCTGGGCTTGACGGGCTTCTTTTTTCATTGGCACCAGATTCATGTCTTCTTATGCATGACTGTCGCGGCCGCCTAGGGTTCTGATTAGCACGGTCAGACACAGCTTGTGAAGCGTGATAAATACTTGATGGTTTGGAAAGATGAGCGTGTCAGCGATCACAACGTTCTCTCTTCTTCCAGCATTGAATACCACTACCTCCGCAATATCGTCGGGCGTCAAGGGCTCACAGCCTTTGTAGACGGCGTCAGCCTTGGCCTTGTCGCCATAGAAGCGTACAATGGAGAATTCCTGCAGCATGTCAGCCTCGCATTTCCGACGCGAGCAACATGAGGTCGTACTGTCTCCACCTGCCCGGGGGCCACCTCCATCACTCGGATTCGTGTATTGATCAGCTCTCTCCTCATTGCATCCGTAAAACTGGAGACCGCGGCCTTGGTGGCACAGTAGACTGATCCTTCGGGATACGGGTCTCTCCCAGCGATTGATCCAATATTGATTATATCCCCCTTGCCTCCATCCGGACGTTTTTGGAAAATAGGTAGAATGGCTTGCGTCATGTTGATCAGGCCGATGACATTGGTTGAAAACATGATGTCAAGGTCATCTTCCTTGATGTCCGGCGCCCTGTCTTTCCCTTTCACAAGACCACTTTTACGCGAACTCGTCAACATTGCACTTCCTCAAACCGGTGATATTCCTCACGCATTATTGACAAGGACATCGATCTCCTTGAAATCTGATGAGAGGTTCTCCACGAACTCTTTGACCTCGTTCGACTTGCTGACATCGAGCTTGACAGGTAAGACCTTGACGCCCTCCCCCACCTCCTTCTGGATTTCCTCAGCAATGACCTTCAATGCATCATGTCTTCGTGCAGTCAATATCAGCTTCAGGCTCTTTGGCGAGGTTCGAGCGAACTCCATAGCCGTACTTTTGCCAATACCAGAGGAAGCACCTGTAATGAGTATCGTCTTGCCCTCTAGGCGTTTTGCCATTGCGGTTGCCATTGCGCGCTGTGTACACGTCCAATGAGGCGCAACACCTCTGCGGAGAAGCAAGGAGGTTGAGGTTTGGACCAGGACGCGTTGCAGGTACATACGAAGAAACACACCGAATGAGTATAGTCACGTAGGAGCTGGCAGGTGTGGAGAAAGCATGACGATGCTCCCAATCTCGGCTGCCGCTTCCTTTTTGGGATTGATTGACGACAACATGTTACGCCCGCAGTATAGACTCGACGACATCCCTCATCTTAATTTTCTACATTGCAAAATCTTCTTAAATAGACCTCGGACCACAATTTCTTCAGCCAAGAGGTTTGTACCACATTGAACCTGGGCGAAACGGGTCATGCAACGAACGTAGCATTCTGCCACTGCGCTGAGGGCAGCTATAATGGGAGTCCCTCTGTGAGGTGATTGATCGATCTTCATGCTCTCAAAGTTCCATCGTTCGGAATGTCGATAAACCATGCATCTAAGAGGGTTCCAAGTACGTGGTGCCTAAAGCTATAGCCGTGAGCCTCGATGACTAAGTATCTTCCGTTTGTGCTCGCTCCTTTGTGTTTACGAGTTCTCTAATTTCCTAAAAGTGAGGTTGTAATATTGTGATCGCTAGTGTCTTATAGCAAGCAGAAACTGCCTCGCAAGCTCGAGAGTGTAACGTGACCATGTCCCGTAGGCGTGACGGCAGTGTTGCTTATGTTTCCCTTCTTATTGCTAGTAGCTCCGAGTGCTCCCTTAATTCATTGCCGTTCACGGTTTTGTTTGAAGTGTCTTGAGGTTGTGACACGTATCTCGCTATAAGTATCTTATAGATATGTGAGCCCAACAAAGCCTCAGGATCTCGAATGGGCAATAAGTATCATTCTAAATATAAATTTCGACCTTACCGTGAACCTTGGACTAATAGGCCTCGTCCGCTGGTCTTACGCAGCAATTTCTCCATGGCTGGCTCGAAACAGCTCGTCAGAGATGACTCTGAACTCATCGAAAGCCGAGGGATCCGTTGAAGCTCGTTGAGTTGGTCTGTGTTAAGCTCATGAAATGATGCTCAACACCCCACGAGCCTCGATTGTTGCGGGGGGCGCCTTGAGACCAACAACATGTCTCTAGTCGACATTCGATCGATACACTCGTGTTGTGGTTCGGTGTGGTGTCGAGATGCAGAACCCTGGGGGCAATCATCATTGTCTGTTGTGGCCTCAATTCTTCGTCTGTCTCCTTCACTCCGCTCATCAAATCAACGTCACCTTCTGCAGATCTTTAGAAGCAGAGCAGCCTTTCGAGGAGAACTTATCACAATTGCTTCAGCTCCTGAAACAGGCCACTCCTCACATCATCATTACCACCATCTCTCCAGAGCACCTTCAAGAATACAGTGCAGAAAAAGTCAAGCAAATCAGTTCTCGATCACACCTTGACCATCCAACAGAACAGTATCGAAAAAGTGATAATGTCATCCCAATACAACTTCTCGCTCTGGACGCCCCTGCTCAAAGCATGGCTCTGTTTGGAGGTACATTTGAGACTGTCTTTCCGTAATCTTATGACCTACTGAACTGTTCAGGCATATCAATCCGGTCGCCAGGTCACCGACGATATCAAGTGCCAGGTCAAAGAGGGAGCAAGGGTAAGTTTTTCGCATCTATCATATATCTAGTACCGCTCTAAGCAGTTGCAGATGGCCACCTGCGCGAGTGTTCCCATTTGCACACCTTGGTTCAAGGTGGAAGCGGCCATCTTCCAAAATGAACAATGTTTGGCGTTGGGGACGTTTCTATTGCCCTCCATCACACCGATTGCTACCATCGACAATTACAAGGTGCAGCAGAAGAGCTTGACTGGCTTGCGGCGTGTGGTTCGAGATCATCTTGCCACGAATCAGGTGAGGTTGACCGAGCGAGCTCCTTGCAATATCCCGGCCCACGTGGCTTTAGCCAATGATAACGCCATTATTAAGATCGGAAGGATTTGCAAGCCGTTGCCAGAACCGATCAACACCACTGCGGCCAACTATTCTTGCAACCTATCAATTTTCGAATCAGGCTCACCTTGTTCAAGATACAACAAGACTTCACCCAGAAGCTTCCCTTCTTATAGCATTTTCAGTACCGAATCTGAGTGTTGGCCAAATGCCAGAAAGGTATCTTCGAGCGCAGGGCCTCTGACAACCCTGCATACCCCTCAACAGCCAATCGAGTCTGGCCGAGGCACGTTCATGACATCTCGACAGCCTGGCATCAATGATCTCGCACAGATCGACGCGGCGATCATCGCAAATCCAGAACAGAGGAAGTCAAGCCTGCCACGGATACCCTCCCCGGCAGACAGGGAAACCTTTGAAGCATTGTTGGAAGTAGGTATCGGTAAATCAGAGGAGTCCAGAATGACACAAACAACAAAGGCGACACCAATGTTGAGGGAGCTTCCTACGTCTTCTAGCACTGCAAGCCAAGAGAAAGTTTGTCCTGGCTCAAACACTTTACATGAAGTAGGACACCCGCGTTCACCTTCTCCGATTCAAGCTTCGCACGAAACCGAGGATCTCAATCACACAGTAACCTTTGCAATGACGGACGGCTCCTATGAGCCAAAGATGATGCACACTCCCTCTGTGATACGGGATGAAAAGTTCCTTGGCGCTCTCTCAAAAGCAGAGATTGTCCAGGTTGGCCAATCACCGGAGCACATGTCATTGTTCCAAGTGCTCATCGACGGTCACGGAAGCCAGTCTCGGTCAGAAGCTCTAGACTGGTTGAACATTGACCAATGTCATTGTCCTGGTCTTGAAACTGAGATCGAGGAGCTCGACCTATCGCGGCCACAATTTCGAACTCCTCGAGCAGGTAATTTTCGAACGGATCTCATCTCTTGTCAGCTTCCTACGCTAGAGGCTGGAACGAAATCCAGGGAAGCAACAATTGTCGAAGAAGGTGAATCCCTGGATACCGCGTCACAAAATAACATCGAGCCTAGTGCAGAACTCGCGAGAATGGCCCAGGGAGAAGAAGTCAAGGGGGTGACTTTAACCAGAAATGATGACATGTGCGCAAGTGCATCGGGGAGCGGTCCTGAAACCAATGAATTTGAAATCGACCAGGCGGATATGGAAGCCTCGCTTGTTACATCCCAAGCATCAAAGCATGAGGCCAACGAGGATCCAGTCGACCGACTTCTCGATGATGCCAGGAGAGCTGGAGGTTCATCATATACGATACGTTCCGCATTGAAAGATGCCATTTTCCGCAAAAATATTCGAAGGAGCGATCCAAAGATCGAGATGAAACAGAGTCACGGCGCAGTTTCCGGCGACACTGTCAAGAGCGCCAAAGCAAGCCCACATCCACCGAGCCAATCCATGCATCAGCCAGCGGACATGGTCCAAGAGGGTCGCAACAAGGAAGCCGGCCCAAAGCAATTGACACGTGCTTCCAGACGATCTCAGAGTAAGGCCTCCCTCTCATGGCAGTCGTTGATGTCGGTCAACTCATGAAAGATTTAGATAAAGCGTGCGTTTCCATCAGCGAAGATCGAAGCGCAAAGGAAGACAGTATCACAACATCGCGAGGGCCAAAGCATTCCCACTTCAACATACCTGGGCGTACCCAAGGGAACCGCACACGCTTCATGTGGATTCCCCACGACAGATTCAACGCTGTCGAAGAGCAAGTGTCCAAGTCGGACAGCGACGTTGAAGCGATCAAGAGCGAGATTGTTGCTGAAGACCCATTCACAGAGGAAGGGGCTGTCTACACTAGCCATACCAGATGTCAGCTTGCACTCGCTCATGCTGCTCGAATCCTTGAGGCTCAACTTCTACAAGGCTGAAAGGCGCACGGCGTTTGATTGATAGCAGGATGATAAGGCCTAGCGCCATTGGCAGATGTGCTTGAGCGAGCGGGTCTGGAGCAGAGGTGTCGGATGGAGATCTCACAAGCAGATCCTTGGAAAGCCGGAGACATTGCCGGTAGGGGCAAATGCGGACTGTCTTTGTGCTGTCACATCAAATGGTGGCTGCTGTCATATCTGGTTGTGGTGGTCGCAACTGTTGTCCATCTGCTGGTGAGATGTATGAGCTGGCAACGGCTACTTACCTACCTGAGGCAATGCAATCACCAGCAGATCGTCATCTCAATCATCTGGTGGATCTTGGTGAAGGGAGGCCGAGATTAAGCGAATCTGGAGCATCACTGCTGGTGTGACCTTAGTAATCTTCAATCGTCCATGGAATGGAATCAGATCAGCCAAACGACCCAACGTTTGAGACCACCCAACCGCCGCGCGGTCGCCTTTCCCACATTCCAAATACATGTGCAGCTTAGCGTTGCGTACGTGCATGAGAAATTATTCCGACGTGGATCTGTCCACCTCTCCGGTGTCTCGGTGGCGGTCAGCGCGCCCTATCATAGTGGGGGCTGACCGATCAGCCGGTGGAATTGCCATTGCGTCATGCAGCATCCCGCCCGAGCCTCCCCCCAAGATGCATGTGAATGTCTCGGCCAAAGCGCCCGGAAGCGACGATTACACACCGGTTGATCGCTAGAAGCTACCATCAGGTTCAATCAATTTGCGATTACTGACCTTTACCACCTTTTAGTGTTGGGAGAGGAACACGCTGCTTCCAAATACTCCTCAGATACTATCTGACCCTTTGATTACCTATTCATTATTCTTGCCTCAGGGACTCTAGCACTGTCAGCCTAAAACACTGACAATTATTACGACCGCTACTACTGTCCGCCTTACTACTATCCCTCGCTTTGCTGGGAAGTCAGCACCTTCTTTAAAGGGTTAAGCCTGATTTGAGAGCCAATCATAGGCTTTATATACAAATTTAGGTGGGCGGGCCATTTCTTGGCAACCCCTGACGCCTACCACTATAGATACTTTCCCAACACTTTTGGCTCTTGTACGTATAACGGCCTTTATACGATAGATAAGAGTAGCCCCATACCGTCTAAGTAGGCCTTGCTTTACGAGTAACGTTTCTATCTACTGTATATAGTGCTAGACGGCTACGGTGAACGTCTTTATACGCTATATAAGTCCTTTTCTTGCTAGAGTAAGCCTATAGGTATAACGGCCTTAGTATTTTAGGGTTGCTATTACCGAAGTCGTATACGTATATACGTTTTTGTCCACTTAGATTCCGGATATAGTCTAACGCGATAAGCCTTTAGAACTTACTCCGCTTTATCTTCGAATCCGGATAATCGAGCTTATATAAAAGCTATACGTTAAGAACTACCGCGTAAACGATAAAGAGGAAAAGCTTCCATTAATAGCGACGATTACTATAAAAATCGTTATTATATTTTGCTCGTTACTAAGCGTTACCGTCCGAGCTACCTATATATTTGTTATAATCTACGATTAGCCGTAGGAATAGTAAGAAAAGGTTACCGTTAAAGGAGACTCCGTACGAGGACTCCGGGATATTTTTACGACGACGGAAATTAAAAGGCTTTATATAATATAACTCTTCAATTATATAAGCCGTTATTATTATTATAATAGTATTATTATTTTATTAGGTAAGCGATAAGGTATTAGTATCGTAAATAACCGTCCGGAATCCCCAATATTTCGATTTTTAAAATACCTACTTAATAATTACTTAAATAAACGGTATTTTTAAACTTATCTTTACGGTTCCGTAAGCCCTAATACCGAGGGATTTAAGGGCTTTAAAAAGACCGGTTTTAATAAAGAAGTTATCGATAAAAACGACGTATTCCTATAACGACGGTAAGGCTTTAACGAGCTCGATTATTACCTTTAAAGTCTCTAGCAAAATACCCTTCTTACGGCTTTTCGGAATACCTTTAATCCCGGTGATTTTAAACGTAAACCGGAAATTATATAGGTAGTTATCGACGTAAAATAAGTAAATCTTAAAGCCTACCTTTACCGCTTTAGCGGCGATATTTATAATATACTTATAACGGGCCTTATATTGGATTAATTACTTATCTATAGAAACGTCCCTCCTAAGCCGAATCCATTTACGGTATACGGCCCTAAAAGACTCCAAAAGATTACGGACTTTAGCCAAAAAATCGTCGCTCCTTTTAAAAAGATCCGTTTCCGGATTTAAGATCTTTAAATAGGATTTAATATTTTATTAACGATTTAGATTTATTACCTAAAATATATTAAATTTATTAATAAATCTGGTAATTCTTTAGTTTCCCGGGTAGCTTACGGAATAAATTTTAAAAGAACGGCCGGTATTTATATAAAGATCCTAAAGAATACTTATCCGGGCAATATAGTTAATTCTAATCAATAATATAATCTTTACGAATATACCGATCTTATTACCGGTAATATTAATTTAATAACGAGCCCTAAATCGGTTTAAGCCGTTATCGTCGCTAGCCGGTTTATACTTTTATTATTAAGCGAATCGTTCGGTGCGTTTCTTGGACGTATTATAATTAGTATAAATAGCTATATGATTTAGTTATTTGTCCGGTATAAATAGCCTAAAGTAATCGGACGGTTTGGTAAGCTTTAGCTCTTTGGTCCACGTCGTCGTCGGCTTGGGATCATAATAAATAGGCTAATAATTTAGATCCCGCAAGCTCTCTATACGGGCAGCGAGTTCTTCGACCGTCGGCTTCTTAGTAAGGATATTTTGGGTGGTTTTTGGTATCGTATCTAATGTATTAGGAGTTTCAAATTTATCAACTCTCGTTATAGTATATATATCCAGCTAAACAAATAGTGGTAGTAGAGTAGTTCTGTATGAGAGTCTCCCATAAACAAACAAATATCATGCCAAGACCCCGGATATTTATCGATAACATTACCTAGATAGGTTTAGTGCCCGAGATGCTGACTTCCCAGCAAAGCGAGGGATAAAACCCCCCCTTCCCTCGTTCCAAATCCCCCACTCCTCTTTCAAACTGGCATCTTCAACGTTGAGACTTGGGCATCACCTCTTTCGAAGAACAATCCCCTCCTCATCATCATCAACACCACAAATCAAACCGAGTACCCACATCTCCATACTCGCCACAACAACAACCCTCCCACAACCCACCCCCCCTCCGCCACAATGACCTCCACCGAATCCGGCGTGCACAACCTGAAATCCAAAGCCGACTACACCACCGCGCTCTCGGACCCTTCCCTCATGGTGATCGACTGCATGGCGACCTGGTGCGGCCCCTGCAAGACCGTCGCCCCGCTGATCGTGCAGATGAGCAACACCTACCCGGCCGCGCGCTTCTACAAGATGGACGTCGACGAGCTGCCGGATGTGGCGCAGGAGCTGGGCGTGCGCGCGATGCCGACGTTCATCGTGTTCAAGGGCGGGGAGAAGATCGGGGAGATTGTCGGCGCGAACGCGAAGGCGGTGGAGGCGGCGGTGGTGAAGGCGTTGGCTTAGAATTGAGGGAAGAGGAGAGTTGGGGGGGGGGGGGGGGGTTTGGGGAAATGGGCTGTTTTTTTCTTTGCAGTGTGTGGGAGGGATTTGTTGCCTGTGCGGTGACTATGTGGATTGGTGGGTGGTAAGGGAGGTCGCTCATAGGCAATCAATCGGCTCGTTGCTACTTGCTGGTCGGCGTGTTGCTGTGCTTGACTCACATGGGTAGATAGAATGTGCACAAAAATTGGGGTCACTTCATTCTGTCCACCACTATTGGATTTTTGTTTGCATGCACACACGCATGGCTAGCCTTGTGCAACGCGCGCGGAGCATTTGCCCCACCTGTCTGCAGGAGGTCCATGCATGCGGTTGGAAAGGTGGGCGGAGATTATGATCGGCACTGCCATTGGAAATAATGACACCAAATGATAAAAGGTCCTGCAAAAGGACTGTGGCATGGGCAGCTAGAGTTCCCTTTGGATTACATCTCCATATGTACTATCATGTACTAACCACAAGGCGTATCTGCCCTCTGCATCACGCCGGTCCCATCATATTTCCCAAAAGGCCCACATGTGATAGATCACGTCATCAGCTCACTGGTATTATTTCGCGAGCATCCTTCGGGGGGAAACGAGACTGATCTTGTTGGAGCCAATGATGATTCGTCAAGGGTGTGGCGGGGTATATCAAATTAACGAGAGATGCCATCCCTTGTCACTCGCGTATCGAACATAGAAAAAGGCCCATGACGTGGGGTATCAGTACTAAAACAGCCAGCATCATCACAGTCATTCCCAGTGATGCCGATAAAACAAAAAGAACCTTGAGTAGGTCATAGACAAATTGGGGCCAAAGTTTGGACATGAGTTGTGAGGGCTTTAGCTACCCCTTGATCACGACTTAGTCAACGTCATCATCATGTGTTTCCGGCAGCCTGGGCGATTGGGCCAGCGGACTACGTTCCCCACTGACAACACTACCTGAACTCAGCCTCTTCAACTCGGACGAGTTCCTCGGTGGCAGGTTGAGAAGCCTCGCACTACCGGCGCTGATGTGTCGGGCATGGCCTTTCCCAAAATCAACACTGGTAGCTCGCTGAATTAGCGGGCCTTCAGGGCTGACTGGTGAGCTCTCTGATGGGGAGGAATCCGGACTATCTGGCGGTGCTGTCTCCGCTGCTTGAAAGTCGTTGAGAAGGCCCTCCCTTGACTTCATGCGGGGTCCAGGGCCTTGCCGTACAATGGTAGGATGCTTGCCAACGGCGCCGTGCCATGTCGTACCTTCGTCCTGCGCCGCCAAGGGGACAGGGTGAACTGACGGTGTTTCCTCATCGCTCTCGCCTTCAGGTCCAGATGCAGGACTCATGTATGGCCGCAGTCGTTGGGGTATGGGTGGCGATGGTCCCTCATCAGCTTGTTCACCTCGGACGCTGCGGACGCTTCGGACACTGCGGGCTGGAGTAAGAGAGCCCATGTACTTCTCTGCCGGAGGTGTACCGGGGCCACCATCGTCGGAATCATCTGGATCTTCGATCCGCTGGCTATCACGAAGCGGTTGAGGAGTCGAGATACGTTTGACAGGTCTCCCTGTCAACCATGAGCCTTCAGCATCCACAGAAGCTAGCGACTCTGAGAGGGTTGCGCTTTGCGGCTCCTCGGGTGACTTCGCACGGATTGACGCCTGCCTGCTGAGTGCAACTTCCTCTCGGTATGCTGGATGGATCTCTGAGAGCGGCATTTCGGGTGACGAAGCGACCATGTCTGTACCACGAGACCCTGGGATGCCAGGTAGCTGTGAGGGAGCTGCTTCTGGCGACTGTTGTCGGGAACCAGGCGGTGACACCGAAGTCTCCGGCAGATCCTCTTTGAATATGGACTGCGACCGGATTGGAGTGTCCGATCTTACACGAGGCCCTCTGGGATAGCTAGACGGGGGCATTTGACGTGCAACCGATTCCCTTGAGGTGTTGGAGAACTCGGAGGGTGTAGCACGACCACGATCAAGGCGGCCTCGATCGGCAGATTCCCGCTTGGTTCTGGTGTTACTCCTTCGAAAGATCGACTTCCAACTTGTAGATAGACCTCCAGTCTCACGCTCTTGCCGATGGTCATAAAGATCGTTCTCCGGTATATCGGGGGTTGACGTCGAGGGTACCTCGGAAAATTGTGAAAGATTGGACGGTTCATGAACGTGTTTCGATTCAAGGGGGCGTCGGGTTGGAGAGGCTGGGGGTGACATGCTTGCAGAAGACAGGCGAACAGCTTTGGCAGTCCCGAATACTGGCTCGTCTCGTTCTTCTGTTGGAGTTGCTTCTTCAAGGTGGGATGTTGACGCTCCCCCGAGAGGGTCACGAAAGGGGTTCTCCGACTCAACATTCTCTCTCGACGGATCCCTGAACCATGATGCTGGTGCTTCTGTCTCTTCTGCCTTTGTCGATGCGTTGAGTGAGCCGGCGGCGATTGTCGGTGACTCTATCCCGAGACCTGCAAGGCCCCTGTCTTCGCTTGGTGCTGTCGCAATACCAGCTGCTGCCTGCTCGTCCTGTCTCTGCTTGTCTGCCTTCCTTTGTAACCTTCGCTGCAGTCGCTCATTCTCTGACTTCCTGCGCTTATCGAGTCTCCTTCTGTCCCGGTCCATCAGCTCCCTCAAACTACCAGAGTCCATGTCATCCGCCAGATCGTCAATGCGCCTTCTTGACTTCTCCAGAGGCTCGTCTGCCTCCAGAATCATTGCTTGTTTATCCTTCCTTGTCGAAGTCCTTGATGGGACAAGACTCGTAGCAGGAGACCTGGGGTTGCTTGAATATTTAATGGTGGGCCTGGGGGATAGGGCATTGAAGGCGCTAACTTTGGGCGCATTATGCGGGGAGGAGAGAGACATCTGAGAAGGGGACGCCACCGATTCTGCAAGGGGCAAGGAGACATCCGAGAGTGGTCGCTCGAGATTCCGGTTCAGGGCGCCGGGGACTTTCACGCTGTCGCGGGCGAGCATGTCTGTCTGGTAGGACTTGGGGCGTTTCGGTATCGGGATGGGTGAGCTCATGGCTTTGATCTCCCGTTCACGGGCATGATCGCTCGCCTTCTTCTTGCTCGATTTCCTGCGTAATAGGCCCTGATCATTGGCGCTCCGTTTATTCTGCAAGGTCGGTGGTTCCCTGATGACAGTGAATTTTTCCGGCTGTAAGCTCGAGTTGGACATGGGGTTCTGGAAATAATATGAAGGTATGTCACCCCGATCAGCCAGGGCATTTGTAGCCATCTGATTCGACCTGTTCAGGCCGCGCTTTTCATTGAGGTCGGCGCGCCGCTGCTCTGGAAGTGCAGGGACGGGTGGCACAGATTCGTCTTTTTCGGGATTGCGACTACTGGGCGCATTGGACTTGCTGAGCTTTCTCGAAGTGCTACGAGGGCGCTTCTGACTCTCCCGCTGGCTGGATCTCCTGGCCAAAGTCGGACCGCCTTTTTCGGGGGAGACGGCAGTCGGCTCAGTCCGTGACCGTTCAGGCGGTGCCTTTTTGGCCGAGGGCATGGCTGAATCGTCAGCAGAATGGGGTGTCTTCTTCGATTTGCGGCCAAAAGGCCATATAGCCATGTCTTCGCCAGCTGGTCGGCTCAGCAGCTTTTCCCCCTCACTGGCGGTTCGCCGCCCGTGGCGACGCCAGCAAAGAAGGCCCGACAGCTTGGCTGATGTGGAGCGATTGGCGGTGACTTAGGTCCCAGCGAGTGCCCATGTGGATGCTCGCAATAGCATGCCATCCACGTGGAGACTATAGTGGGGCGTTGATACGGAGTTGTGCCCTGTGATTGATTGGGTTAGAACTAGAATGCGATTCCAAAAAGGAAAAGTTCGGTGAGAATTGTGGCGGAAAGTTGTGGTTTAAAAGAGGATCCAGTGTCAAGGCAGTCAAGGCAGATCGGGGTTCCGGATGATGAAGGGCAGGACTGGTGCAAGGTGTTCATGAGGAGATGGCAGCAATGGAAGTCGCGATGGAAGTGGCCGGACTTGAGTCTTGATGGCCTTTGGCAGTTGAGATGGGAAAGCCACCAGGAGTCGCAGGAGTGGGAAGGGGAAAGGAGAGTTAGCTGCTAAAACAGGCTAAAATGAGCCGGAGACCAATCACACGCGTGCACGCAGGCCCTCGTTTGGCGTGGCCCAACTGCCCACTCGAGCCACTAATCATCTTTTCGGGCCTCGATGCAAGGATCAGGTAATGGCCTCCCCTCGTTCCAGTCTGATCGAGCACCCTGCATCATCTCTGAAGCCATGACAGCCTCCCCCGCAATCTGCTCAGGTGCTCCTCAAATCTTGAACAACGGTAGTGGCAGATTGGCAGCTCGTGACAGCAATGACTCGTCAAGTTATTTATAGCTTCTCAGGTTGATCTCCGAGCAAAATTTGACACCTGACGCTCGTTCGATATGAACCTATCACTCATGAGAGATACTCCGTGTGATACTGATGTTAGCCTGATGCTCAGTCACGTTGCTGCCGTCCTCGCTGTCGACGCGATATGCTTGCATGTTGCTCAATCTCGCTTTCTGCAAGATGCGGAGTTCTCGTGGAACCGCCTTTCCCTGGACCTGGAACGATAATGCCTGCAGCAAGCGAGAAATCGTTTCGAGGCTCGCAATATGACACACGTTGGGGGCGAAATGTTTATGAATGTATTTTCATCATTGGATAGATATGTGCGTTCTTGATACTATTCCACCCCAAAGTCTGGCACTTGGACTAAGATGCAGGTTCATCGCCATATCTCTGCGTTGTGTAAAACCCCCATATCCAACATCAAGCCCCCTTTCCTTCCCCAATCCCGAGTGACTCTGTCTCTGCTGCGCAGGCATGCCAACAGAGTTTGCAAAATCATTCACCCCCTTCCAAGAACGCCGTCGCTATATGCCGTTGCAGGCTACTATGATTGGTTTCGTCGGAGCGCTTCCTGGCCAACCTAGCCTGCTCTCAAGGAAAACGGGATGCCACGCTGAAGATGCCGCTCAATCCAACCTCCACAGGTTTCGGCCCTCGCTATGCTGTATGTAGATGCCGCTAAAACGACGAGAATGAGACTTAGATTCTGATTGCCTTGATGCCCAAGACCGGCGAGCTGTCCTGTTGACTGTTGGCGGATGCATGATTGGCCAAATGTTGGTTGCGGGCCGACTTCTTCGCCAGGTCAGCGGCACGTTCATTTCCGCTCACAAGGCGACGACGGCGAGGCTTCGCGATGACCCGATGCTGCTTCACCTCCTCTATCTGGGACTCAACTTTCCTCTTGTCGCTATTGCTGCTGACATTGGTTCCCTCATCTGGCTTTTTGGGCTGTGACAGTTTGAGACGAGGCGCCACAGTCTTGACTTGCTGAGATCGCTCTGGAGTCGAGTACTCGGAAGCAGAGGTCGAGACCGACGCTGATTCAGAGTCATGGTACGGACCGTCCTCTTTCCAGTCCTCCTCTTCTGTCTCTTCTGGGTCGTATCCTTTCTTGTTCCTGTCCATCTTCTGTAAGGTGACGGCGAGGTGACGTGGATCAGGAGATGGGGGCTCGCCATCTCTTTGACGAACGGCAAGATTGTTGCTTAGAGGATGGGGACGACTCTGTCGACGGTCCTGCTTTTTGGTTGGATTTTGTCCCTTTTCATCGTCACTGTCTGGCTCCCGCTCCATGCTCGAGCTCCGATCGCTGGAGGATGAGCTTTCGGGGAGCAGCAGGTCGACAGCGAGGTTGATGTTGCCTCGGCATTGCTTGAGCGTCTTCTCGACGATGGCACGATTAGATTCGTATGGGAGAGACTCCATTGCCAGGTCGATCATCCATTTCTGGATTGGTGGGCCTTCGGCAAGGTCCCTCTGTAGTTGCTGTCTGGCTTCTGGGGAGATAGATTGGATGTTGATTTGGGGCATGCCTGTAAAAGGGCCATCGGTGTTGCGGACGGAGGAGAAGTGTTCGTAGGTCTGTAAAGATGATTAGCAAGATAGTTGAGCAGAATTCACCCTGAGGAGCACTCACATGATGTACAATATATAATGTCTGGATCTGTTCGCCAGGTGCGGCCCCGCAGTCAATGCACAAGAATCTTCCAATGCTAGCGGACCAGATCCGGATATCGACATGGAATTTGGACGAGAAGGCAATGATCTCGGCATTGTCGCCATATGTGCCCCCCTTGGCCATGATATCCAAACTCAGGGCAAAGGCGGTGCTGATGTCGGCTTCGGAAGGAGGGGCAGGGTCGAAGGGCTCTCTGAGAGCACCAGCATTCTTCCGTTTGGGATTACGTCGAATGCCACCGCCAGGATTGGCAATGACGAACGCTTTGAAGTCCTCGGGATGCTCCCGCATGTATTCGACCGTGTCTGCTCGAAGCTTGGCATGCTGGCCTTGATCACCATACATTTGATCAGAGAGAGCATGGAAGAGACAATTGCCTGGGTTAGAAATTAGCATGCAAGTGCAGAAAGCAAGAAAAAATTCCAAAGGGTTGTCCAAAGGGTTGTCATCTTGAGCATACCGTGTCCAGCTGTGGTCACACATGTGAGGCCCATGGCCTGCAATTGAGGAATCTCCTCTGGACCATGTTTCTTGCGCTGCTTGTTGCGTGCCATGGCCGGAGAAATTACTCGACTTGAATTACAATAAATGCTATGAGCGTAGAAAGTGATCAAATCCTGAAATGTCTGCTTTTGAGCTGTAGGGTTCACAAGGTTGGTGTGTGCATGAGCATATAAGAGTCCAGGCAGTTGACCAGAATTTGGTGGGGGATTGTGGGAAAAAGAGTGGAAAGGTAGAAAGTTGTTCTGAGCAAGTTGCTCCTGAAAATGAGCACAAGTGTCGAGGTCAAAATTGAGGGGGCTGGTATGCAGCCATTTTGGTCAAGTTTGCTCCAGATTTGGGCGGCATACAATTGTTCCTCGAGTGAATGAAATGATGCCTCCAGCTCCGGGATAGCGATGATGCTCGCTGCTCTTTAAACCCGTTCTCCTCCGGACACTAAAGGAAGAATCCAGGGGTGGGCGGCGGAACGTGGCGCTGCCTATTAACCCCTTAATCCTTGGAACTATAATCGTCCTATCGCTGCCGCGGCTGCTGTGGCTGTCAAAACTCCCTTAAGCGAAGAAAGAAACACAATTGATGACCGTATTGCTCTATCAGCATGAGCAGATCCTTTGATAGGTGCTTCAAAATTGATCTTCTTTCAAGAACAGAAGTTGGACAGCATCTGCTTTTGTGGTGCTTTGCCTTGATCAAATGAGGATAATTATGCACGAGGCCTCATTGCTCGTCGAATCACACGCCCGTAACATTTGCTTCATTGGTCCAACCCGTGAGGTCTTCTTGTCATGCTATCACTTGGACCATACACAACCACTCTCTGACATTGTTAGTGACACATCAGCCCTTTCTTGAAAGACGTGCCCATGTGCGCCTGCCTGACGCCATCGCTAAATAGTCGAACTTTATCGCTATGCTGAAGCAACACCTCCATCTACGCCCAACCTCATCGATTCTTCTAGTATAGATCGTATTCATTCATTTCCCAAGCCATCGTCGTACTTGGGACTGACACCTTCGCCGAGTCGATTACGTTGAAGTCGCCATCTGTAATAGTTGTGGTGCTCGTCTTTCGCGTCCAAAAAGGCGAAGCGAGGCGTCTTGCTCTTCAATATGCTCGTTTCCAATTCATGCTGCATGTGCAACGGCGTCATGGTGACAATACGGCAGATCCTTTCCACGTCCTGTTCAATGACGCCTTTTGGCTGGACAAGATCGTCCGGTATCGGTTCATAAAGCTGGCCACGCTCTGTTGCATCAGAACCATCCAGCGTAGGAGCCTCGCTCTCGTAATCCTGCTCCGTCTCTTCATCATCGGAAGAATCAGCATTTTTCTCTTCGAGTGACCGCATGATCACTCGTCCTTCAGCGATCGGGTCAGTCCGTGGGCAGCTTATCGCATCCAGGTACTGCTCATGGGTCATTTCGGCAGCCAGCCGTTTGCTTTTCCCAGTCTCTTCGTGCACGAGCGTTTCCTCGTAGTGTTCATATGAGACCTCGTTCTAAAAGATGTGAGCCATGAAGTATTCAAGTATTTACTGATGACTCACCCTCTCATCCATCCACTGCAGACGTTGCCATGGCTCATCACGCATCAAGCGAAGAAGTCTCGCCGTCTCATTCATGCCCCCATACATGTCGAAGTTGTCATTATCGGGGGTCTCTTTGAGCACCATGTTAACGTCTTCAGCGCGGTCTTCCCTGGTCTTGCCTTCTGAAGTGCGTTCGGTACGTAGCAGTTTAGTGATATCATTGACAGCATCTAGGTGATTGAACTGGGGTCGCAGTTGAACGATAGCATCGACTTTAGTCCACGTGCATATATCTAAGGTCCGAATTCAGTATGAGATCGCGTTCCCCTTCACATTCCAGTGACATACCATTTTCGAACGTGGCAATGGCGTAGATCGGATCACCCTCTCTGAAAGCGATGATGCGGCCACCGAGCGTAATCTTGTTCATCACATAGCCTTTGTTGTTCGAGTCCTTGAAATTCTCCATCAATCTAGCCTTGGCAGGATTTTCTGCTGGATCAGTCCCGCCTTTTACATGCCTAATTGGATCAATACCAAGGCCTCCACCTAGACCTTGAGCTCCATGTCTGGGCAGATCACGGCTTTTTCGCAAGGCATCCCCAAAGTCTAGCCCTCTTTCTTGATCGAAACTATCGTCCACATTGATGGGCGCGTCTACTTCAACCAAACCACTTTTTGGCTTGATACGAATCTCAAGAGGCTTCTGGCCATTGTCGTCACAATACAATTGATTACCTTGACGATTTGGATATTGCAGGAGCAGAACTCTTTTCTTTGAGGGGTTACTGTAAAGCTTGTATCTTTCCTTGATATTCAGATTGACTTGATGCTTCTGGGGAGCTATGACTTTTAGATCTTGCACTTTCGATCTCTTACGAGTGGAACGTGCATTTCGAAAGCCGAGCGAACTCCAAAAAGCAACATTGGCTTCACGGCGTCCCGGTACAGTGATGCCTACAGAATCTCGAGATGAGTTGTCACTCTGCCGACCATCTAATTTTCTAGTAGACGCTGCTCTGCCCTGTGCCTCATCATTTGCTCCTTGGCTAGGGTGGCTCTTTTTCAGACGAGCCATGACTTGTCACTTGATAGACTGTTGGTGAGAAAATATTAACAACAAGGGCCAATAAATTGTGCTCAACTCCACGGGGCTGAACAAAGTTTTTCCGGCTCCGGACATTTGAGGGATGGAATCTGAGACTTGATACTTATATACCTTGACCATCACTATCCTTTCGCACATGATCAGTCTGTCAATTGATCCAAGATGTCTTTTCTCGCTCCCATCCACCGGCCAACAAGCGTAAGACATGCTCTGAGACTCAATTTGCTCAGTGCAGAAGAGCAATGTCTGGTCTTGGCGTAAGGGCTCATGATGATCTCATGTTAAACAGATGGCTAATGATACGTAGCAAGGCCAATCGGCTTGAAGTGTACACCCAAACTGATGAATATCTATCACTGTCGTATAGCCGGACCGTGTATGGCAAGATCACTTTTCTGCAGAAGTTGCGCCCATCGTCTTCGGCAACGGATCATCTCTTAGTAGGCACCGATAGAAATATGTATTTTACAGCCGCTTGGGATCCGGGCAGCAATCAGTTGCAGACAGAAAACAGCTATTTGGATCAAGCCGATAAAACGTCCAGAGATTCACCAACCCAAGATAAGTGTCTGATAGATCCAACAAATGCCTTCATTGCAATGTTGCTCTACGATGGCATTGTAACCATTATGCCTCTCATATCGAATTCAAAGAAGAAAGCTTTAGGTTCTTTTGATTCCGTTGGAAGCCCCATCCCCACTAGAATCTCGGATCTGTTTGTTCGATCTTGCACCTTCCTGTATCCACGCAGGACAGACAAAGACCCTGCTCAATTAGCCTTCCTTTTTGAAGACTCGCAACAGAGGGTTTGCTTGAGCGTCAGAGCTCTGGATCATTCAGCAGGGGCCAGCGGAGAATCTGGGAGCGCGGATCTTGAGAACGTGCTGGCCATGCGCGATAATATCGAGCTCGGTGCAAGTCACTTGATACCAGTCCCTGGTCCAGTCCACGGGATTTTGGTATTGGCTGAAACCAAAATATTATATTTTCGAGATGTGGATGATTCTCCAATAGTACAAACTTTACAAAAAGCAACCCAGTTCGTGGCATGGACGGAGCTGGACGAGTTCAGGTGGCTTATGGCAGACGAATATGGCACACTTTATCTATTCATGCTTCTCTTGGATGACAGTAAGGTCAGCGGATGGAAGATGGATGCGCTTGGCAAGACCTCCAGAGCATCCGTACTAGTCTATCTGGATGGTGGCCATGTGTTCATTGGCTCTCATCAAGGAGATTCGCAGGTGATGAGGATCGTCCCAGGTGGCCTAGAGCTGATGCAAACAATCTCGAATATCGCGCCAATCCTTGACTTCGCGATTATGGATATGGGAAATAGATCGGCTGAGGGACAGACCAACGAGTACTCATCTGGTCAAGCTCGGTTGGTCACAGGATCTGGGGTATTTGACGATGGCAGTCTGAGAAGCGTTCGGAGTGGCGTCGGACTGGAGGAGCAAGGAATCCTCGGGGACATGGATAATGCTACCAACATATTTGCCTTGCGATCAACTCCAGGTAGCAAGTATGACGACTTGTTGCTTGTGTCGTTCATCAATGAATCGAGAGCTTTCACGTTCAGCGCAGGTGGGGAGATCGAGGAGCAAGCCGACTGCCTGAGTCTCAGGTTGACGGAGAGTACTCTACTTATTCAAGCTATTGATGAGCACCATTTCCTACAGGTCACGCCGTCTTCGGCTCGCCTTGTCGACATTGAGAGCTCCATGATGCTCGATGAATGGTCAGTACCGACAGGACACAGCATTACATCGGCATCAGCAAGCGGCACGAGCCTTCTGGTCGCAATAGACGGCTTGGAGCTTGGTATCTTCACTCTAATGGGCAAGGTGACGTTACAGATGACACGCCAATTTCCAGAGGGGCAGATAGCGTGCGTACATGTATCTGAAGCTGCACCACGCATATGCTTTGTAGGATTCTGGCAAAGCCCTGAGATCGTTATTGTCAAAGCAGACGACCTCACCTCGATAAAGAAGCGACGAATCAGTGACGATCCAACGTCTATTCCGAGATCTATGTTGTTGAAGAATTTGCTCCCGTCTAATAATGCTACTCCAACTCCAACCCTCCTGGTGTCGATGGCAAACGGTGAAGTGGTCACTTTTACCGCCGACCCCGAGACCATGGCCTTGTCCTCGCAGAAGTCCACCGTCTTAGGCACGGAGCAAGCCAACCTCATCCCTGTTCCAGGCAGAGAAGCAGGACTCTCCAATGTCTTTGCGACTTGCGACCACCCAAGCCTGATATATGGCTCAGAGGGGCGCATCGTCTATTCTGCGGTCACTGCAGAGAAGGCAACCTCTGTATGCTCATTCGATTCTGAGCTGTACCCTGGCGCGCTGGCGATTGCCACACCGGAGGATATTCGGATAGCACTCGTGGACGCTGAGCGTACGACGCACGTCCAGACACTTCATGTGGGCGAATTGGTACGACGAGTAGCATATTCTCCCTCCCTCAAAGCGTTTGGGATCGGCACGATACAACGCAGACTTTTGGGCACAGAAGAGATCGTTCGTAGTCGGTTCAAGCTTGCGGATGAAGTCCTCTTCAAGGAGCTTGATAGCTTTGACCTCAATGAAGAAGAGCTCGTCGAGAGCGTCATTCGGGCGGAGGTCAAAGAAGACGAGGGAGACTTGGTCGAACGCTTCATTGTTGGTACAACTTACATGGATGACAACGAGCAAGATGACGCGATACGAGGCAGGATCCTCGTATTTGCGGTAGTGACTGGCCGAGCCCTGCGACTTATCACTGAACTTCCGGTCAAAGGGGCGTGTAGAGCGTTGGCGTGCATAGATGGGAGGATCGTTGCTGCGCTCGTCAAAACGGTAAGGATATCCAGGATCTCCCTAGCTCCTGTGCTATGGTCCGCATATCATGCACGCAATTGCTGACATGGCGCTTCAGGTTGTCATCTACGCCCTCAACTCCTCGCGACTCCAGAAACTGTGCACTTACCGAACGTCTACCGCTCCTATTGATCTAGCCGTCCATGAGCCCACGAAGCAGATTGCAATTGCAGACCTCATGAAATCGATCTCCATAGTCACGTACCGCCCGCCATCGTCCGACACCCCACACGAGACATCTCACAAACTCGAAGAGACCGGAAGACATTTCCAAACGGCGTGGAGCACTGCCGTTGCTCGTGTTGGCGTGGATATGTGGCTGGAGAGCGATGCTGAGGGCAACCTGATCGTTCTGGCCCAAGACCCTCATGCTCTGACAGCCGACGACAAACGACGTTTGCGGGCGATCAGTGAAATAAGACTGGGCGAGATGGTCAATCGGATAAGACCCATCACGGTCACTATTGCACCTACCGCAGTGGTCGCACCCAGTGCATTCATGGCCACCGTTGAAGGTGGCGTGTACCTCTTCGGCCTGATCGGACCGGCCTACCTCGATATACTGATTCGGCTGCAAGCGGCTCTTGCACCACGCGTTGCTAGCCTGGGAAACATTCCCTTCAACAAATACAGGGCATATAGGAGCCAAGTCCGAGAAGCTGATGAGCCGGAGAGGTTTGTGGACGGTGAACTTGTGGAAGAGTTCTTGAACCTATCAGCTGGCGAACAGGAGCAGATCGTGGAGGAACTTGGCGCAGTCGCCCAGGAGAAGGGCGGACTGGAAGGTATAAGAGAGATGGTGGAGTCATTGCGAAGGATGCACTAAAGGTCATCGCATCTAGATTTGTGTTTCAGGGCTTGCCCAGATAGACGCAATGCAAGCCATGAACGCCGTAGAGTGAAGCCCTTTCTGCTCGCCCTCGGTCGTAGACGCAATGAAGCCAAGTGAGCCAGTCGCCTCTATCACATCATCCGCGAAAAGAAACCTGCCCATCAACCATTCATACACTTCGTCCGACCTCCATCTTGCCCAACGATCCGTCTAATACCGCCCCAGCGCCCCTCGTCGACCACTCAATGCCCACCCTTGATAGCCTGCTCATAAGTCGGCGGCACACCACCCTGTCCCTGCTGCGAATCCCCCGGATACTGCATCCCCTGCCACTGCTGCTGCTGCTGCTGATGCCCCTCCCTCACCCCCGCCACAGTCCCATACTCCCTCTGTCCCCCCCCCACCACCGCACCCCCCTCCTGCCCCGCGGACGTCCTCTGAGACTCGCTGCCAGCATGACGACCGTTATTCGTCGTATCCACATAATAATACGTCACCCTCTGCTGTTGGCCGCTCTCCGCATCACCGAGGTATTCGTACTCGGCGTCGGGCTCCGGGTAGAGCGAGATGATGTACCAGGCGTGCAGCAGGCCGGGGATGTAGCCGAGCATGCAGAGGAGGATGTTGATGAGCGAGTCCGCCGTGCAGATGCCGGATTTGATCCACACGGCGATGGGGGGGAAGAGGATGGCGAGGAGGGCGAGGAGGCAGTCGGAGGAGCACATTGTTTTGCCTTTTCTCTTCTTCTCTTCTTTTTTTGGGGGGGGGCTGCCTGGGGTTTTTGAGGTGGGATGTTGGGATGGAGGAGAGGTTGATGGTGGGAGAGGGATGGTAGAGGTAAGGGAGTTTTGTGGTTGCTGTGATGGGAGCTGCGATGGCTTGGATGAAGGGATGGAGAGTTGGAGAGGTAGGATGGAAGATGGAAGATGGACGGACGTAGCTTGAAGGCGACTGCCTGGAAGGATTCGGGACCCTCGGGAGACGCTGAGGGGCTGAGGGAGGGAACGGACCTTCGGGATGTGGCACGGCTGAAGGCTTGGCGTTATCAGGGTTGGTCTTGATGAATTCGCGAGATTTCTACGTCAGTCCTCTTCCCTTTTATGCTAGGTATGCATTTAATTGAATTAACACGAACGCGATCATACAATACTTTGTGATCCGACGACAACTTTTTTTAATAAGCAAGACTGCATGTCATAGCTAAGGAGGTGAGAGATTCAGTCTGTTCTGGTAGCACAAAGGAACGCAGACCGTGTATCGAAGGCAGAAGGGTATTGTCACAACCAAGTCCAAATCTATCGCCGTATCCCCTCGGTTTTAAGCAATCTGATCCCATCCCCTTGGAAGCCGTAAATCGCATGAGGTGTTGCAAAACTTTTGTTGCATCAAGCAGTAGTCACATTCATGGCCGACGGCCCTTTCTGTCCATCCTGTATCTCAAATTCCACGTTCTGCCCTTCGGCGAGTGTCCTGAAGCCGCTGCCTTGGATCGCAGAGAAGTGGACGAATACCTTGATGAGCCCGTCAGTATGGCTGATCAGCCTTAGCAGTCGGGGAATCCTGTACTTCTCGAGAACCATCTGCGGGTGTTATGAATCCGAAACCCTTGCTCTCGTTGAACCATTTGACTTGGCCCACGACTTTCGACATGGTTTTTGATGTGACCCTGATGGGGAAACGTCCGAAAGGGTGTGGCAGATGATGGCCGTGTCGTCTGGACAGTGAGAGGGCTTGACCTAGCGGCCGGAGTAAGAGAAGATCGATGTGTCTTGGTTGCGTTCAACTCTGTCCTTAGCGCGAGTCGAGGGGGATTACGTCGAATGGAAGCTGTACGACTTGATCAGACACAGTCCATGTGGTGTGAGAAAATGCAGTGACCACGAGGGCTTAAGAAGCTTAAACCAGGACAACCGCATGGGAAAGGCGCTGACCCGGCCCTCCCTTAAATCGACTCCATGAGTGAATTCGTGGTGAATTCATAGCAGCGCTTATCCAAGATGGAAGCACACCAGAGGCGGAAGTGGGGGGAAGCAGCGCAAGCGCATGTAGCCTATCGCCATCAGATGTGCATGAACTCCCTTTTAGGTGCAGAGGCCCGTCAAGGCCCGAAACGAGTGGATATAGACCCTGCCGCTCGCTGACCACCCATGTAGCCGGTGACGTCGGTGGTTGTATTGGACAAGGGGGTCTTGCGCAGATATCTCTCACCGTCGCAATGTGAATGTGTACGTATCCCCAACCGGGGCCGCTTGGATCAACGGGGTCAGCGAGGGAAGGAAATTCTGTAGCACGCATAGAAAATCAAACCTAACGGACACGATGCCGTTGCGGTCGGTGTTATTTTGGCTTTTTTTAGACTTTTGGTCCACCATTGGTGATACAAGCTGCTTCTGAGACTGTAGGGTCGCGTGTCCCTTTAGCCGATCAGTCCACGCATCAGCTGTATGACATTTCTGATTCCGTGAAGAATGTTATCATCGGGACCGGATCCGGGCACCCACTGCGCATGAGCAAAGTCAATGAGCTTGACTGACTGGATGCACGGTAGTCGAGCTAACTCTCCCTCGCTGTCATATTCTGCATCATCATCTTCGTCTACTGCAGGGCCGTGGTCAACCTGGGCATCATTGCCGAGCGTACTCTGTCGATCTCGGGCACTCTGGATCTCCTCCAAGATCCTCCTTTCTTCAGCGAATGCAGCTTCCCGAGCTTCGACGTCACCTTCGTAGACGAAAAGGAGACTTGCGGAATACATTCGGCTTTCCTCCTTGTCCAGCACTTGCACCATTTCTTCCAAGCTGCCGAGGAAACGCTTGACCGTTTTTCTGATTGGGTCCTTTTTATCCTTGCTCGCCAGGCCTTTCTCCAGCTGGAAGAAATCACGAAACCCTTGCTGCACGGTTTCGGCGTTGAAGCTTCTCCCGTAATTCTTATCAAATACCCTGTACCCATCAGAGTTGACGTCCGTGCGTTTGGCAGCTCCTGATCCCTGATACGTCTTCATGCCGTCAATGCGAAAGCCAAGGGCCTTGGACGTCGTCTCCTCGGCTGCTCGTTGCAGTCTGGCTTTCTTCTCCTTGGGCGCATCGTCAGCCCAGAGGCGCGCACCCAGCTTGACATCAAGAATGTTGGGTCGCTTGTAGCCCGCTGCGACATTTTCGAGGACGACAGCCAGATCGGTCTGTATCTTGCCGCCGTTCGACGGCGCCCAGGCGTGGTCGACGAACGGCAAGGTGGCCGTACCAGGACGCGACTGCCCATCCTGCTCGGTCGCTCCAGCGCCAGGGAGTATCAATGCGCCAGCGGCCTGCGCTGAATCCGCTCCTAGGGAAAGTCGGCCCATGTAAGTAGGGATGAAAGGTAAGATGTCCGGGTGGGCCGCGGTTGATTCGTAGAAATCAACCTCGGACTGCTTGCACGGCTTGATGATCATCACGCCCGACCGATCAGACAGGACACCGTCGCTAAGAGATGTTGGTCAAATTGGGAGATTACCAGACGGACTGCGCGCGTGCGCATATCGTTGGACTTACTGGCCAGCAGCGACGTTGTCGAAAGCAATAAGTTGGGATTTTCGAAAAGATTTGTTCGCCATGATGTCTTGGCCAAAATTCGATGAGAGCTCACATAACGGACTTGAAGGAGCTTGTAAAGGAGGTCACCGATAGTCCCACCTCACATCACAGGTGCAAGGCAGTGGGCGAAAAGCAAGCATGCTCTTGAGCGGGAAAAAAGAAGAATGGGGCAAAGTGGACAACGGGGCCAACGCCCGAAATGAAGACTTCTCGGCGAAACGAATTGGCCAGATAAATCTAAAATCCGAGGATTGGTCGGAGGAATATGAAACAGGGCTGATGCTGCACAAGCTGATTGGTTCCTTCGGGAGGTCAAGCCTCAAGGCAGACTTCAAGGCAATTGGAGGGAGAGGGTGTCACGGTGTCAGACGGTCCTTTGGCAGAAAATGAGGTACGAGTTCAGGGTATGTCATATTAATATTACCTAGCTCCAGTTCCACATCCGTCCACTTGGCACTCGCGGCTAACCACGGGGACTACCCTGCCAACCCGTCCTAGCCGTCATTCGTAGTACACAGCCACACATTCACACGAAGCTCGACGTTCTCGGTTGACTGCTCTTGCTGCTTGAAGTTGGAGGTTAGACTTCACACATCTGTTTATATGATCATTCACCATTCGCGTGCAATGCTTGAGACACACCAACCATGGTCCGTATCAAGCATCGCTACCTGGTCGTGCGCATCCTGTATCCTGCGACTCAAGCTACCGTTTCAAAATCAATAGTCAACCATTCAAACCAAGACCTTCTGACACTCCATCGCCCTAGCCCGCAATCGCTCGATGACCGCAATCTGTTCCGCCTGATCAGGAATTCGATTGAGTACATGTATGGCGATTATGGCGTTGGCTTGGTTCTGCCTTCTTTGAAGATCACCTATTTCTCTTCCGCTACAAGTACGGCTATCTTAAGGGTTGCTAGAGCCCATTACCGCATATTGTGGGGAGCCTTGTCGTGGATCACCGGCCTTGGCCAAGGTGGATCTGGGGGCGACCCGTGCGTCTTCAGAGTCGTCAGGGTCTCCGGAACCATTCGCAAGGCAGAAGAGGACGTTATCAACCGAGCGAAGGCGGAAATACGTAGGGCCAAGGTGCAACCTGACTCGGGGACACGAGAAGGGCTCGCGATGCTGTTGGGACCACCGGTAGGAATTGACGGTGAGCGTGCCCTTCAGCCAGGCAAAGGCAGGAGCAATGACACGCTGGCAAGCGATGATGAAGAAGACAGCGGTGATGAGAGTACCTTCGGATGAAAGCTTTTTGGCCCGGATCGCTCTTCACAATACCAAGCCAATCTGTCCTTGACTAATTCCGCCTCACGACCTGGATGCCACCAGTGTCAATCAGCATCCCATCAGCATCATCCAGCGATCCGTTTGCAGCCTCCTCGCCCTGCTCGGCCTGGGCCTGCCTGGCACTCTCGGTCTCCAATCTTTCCTGCTCATCAATCTCATCCTTCCGGTCGATCCAACGCTCCTGGACGTCGTGAATCGTCATTCCTGGCAACCCTTCGCGCATAGCGACCTGCCAGACAGTGTCATTGGCGCCTTCAGCTCCTCCAAATGCATATCCTCCGGCTCGATCGATGGCCTGGAGAAGCGTCATCATACTCCTTTTATCTTCAACCGCCAGAGTTTCGAAACTGACGAGGCCGAAATCCTCAACAAGCTCCACCACTGCATTATTGAGTCCTTCGAACTTCTCATGGCGCATTCTTGGGTTCTCCGAGTTCAAATGAGGAAGTAGGTAGGACAGGTCTTGCACCTCGGTATAAAAGTCCAGATTGAAGGGCAATGGGCCATATGAAGAAATCTTGTCCATTTTGGTGAGGACGTTCAGATGGGGAAGGTCCATCTGCAGCATTGCTCTCAATGAGAGCAAAAGGGTTGATATGTATAGAGACGGCTGGGTGAGACAGAATGAATCCGTCAAATGCAATGCAACTAGCTGAGCATTTCCAAACCCGTTAGCATCACATTATGAACGACTTTGAGGAAAGCGAAAGGAAAATGCGGACTCTGTACCCAAGCTTCTGTATCCTAACAAAGATGTTACGCAAGCTGCCGTGATGTGTGAACAGCTCCACTTGCCCGGGGCAGTCAAAGACTACGTAGTCTTCTCCCAGCGCCTGCAAACCCTCCTGCAACCATTCAATGTTGTTCTCGAGTTCTTCTAGTGCATAGAGGACACCGCCGTTTGGTCCCAGCTCTTCCTCCTCCATGACATCCTCCAGGCTGATAAGTGAGCGTATATCGGGTCAAGATTCACGACAGAGCACTTTCGTCCGATGGCAGAAGCAAATTGATGCATGCCATCACAATATGTGGATTTGCCAGAGCCTGGCGGTCCAATCACCAATTGACCGAAAGGCATCTTGAACGTGTCACAGGACTGCTCTAAGAAGAAGCATCATGATGGATCCAGAAGGCTGTAGGAATTAATAATATAATTAATGTCGAAGCGATCGGCCAATGCCCGACGCAAAAACGTTGTTCCGGAGATATTCTCTATTTAGTGTGAATGTTTACTCTACCAAATCTACCCCAATCTCAATGTGAACACAAGGCCAGTGCAAGCATTTGTATCTCGGGGCAAACGATCAATATGAGCGTCCGTAAGTGTGGTGTACTTTCTGCGATCGCTGGGTGATTGAAGAGCTCACGGTCGTCCAGCACAGTATGAGCTTGGGGATCCTCCAACAGATGCTATATCAGCCATTCAATTTGCGCCCACATCCCTGCGCCTTCTGGTCGCGTCGTGGGATCGATTTGTTTATTTCTACGACACTTCCTCGCCCGGCGGCCAACTCTTGAACAAATACGAGCACCGAGCTCCTGTACTTGATGTCTGCTTTGGAGAAAATGAAGACTTCGCCTACACAGCCGGCGTGGACTGGGACGTCCGAAGGTCCTGTTCTATGAATCCGTGTCCCTAGCTTTGCAATCTGACAGGCTCTAGGATCAACCTTTCGAGCGGTTCTCAGACAGTCCTCTCCTCACACAAAGCAGGTGTCCGCTCTGTGGTCTTCGTACCCTCCCATAACCTCCTCATATCAGCCTCATGGGACGCCACGCTTCACATACACCATCTTCTGAGCCCATCGCAAGCTCCCACAGTGATACAGCTACCTGGGAAGCCATTTTCCCTCTCCGCGACCGCTACCAAGCTTGTTGTTGCCATGTCCTCTCGAGCACTACAGATTTACGAGTTGTCATCCCTGACTTCAGAATCCCCACCGGAGCCCTGGCAACGGCGGGAATCCTCCTTGAAATTCATGACTAGGGCAGTCGCCTGCATGCCCACCGATCTTGGGTATGCATCGTCGTCTATCGAAGGAAGAGTGGCAGTCGAGTGGTTCGACCCATCCTCAGAATCCCAAGCACGGAAGTACGCCTTCAAGTGTCACCGACAGCCCAACTCTGAAGGCGTCGATGTCGTCTATCCAGTCAATGCTCTGGCTTTTCATCCGATCCATGGAACTTTTGCCTCAGGTGGAGGAGACGGCTTCGTTGCCTTGTGGGATGCCACCGCCAAGCGAAGAATCCGGCAGTATCAGAAGTATGCGAGCAGCGTGGCGGCCTTGAGTTTCAGCAATGACGGGAAACATCTTGCCATCGGTATCTGCCCCGGATTTGAGGATGGGAAGGAAGGTGTTGGTGAGGGTGAGGTCAAGCTTTTCATCAGAGAACTGGGCGAGGGTGAGGCCAAGGGAAAGGGCGCAAAATAGTCAGGTTCTATCTGCAATTCAATCGATATCAACTGCCAGATTCGATCAAGGCTGCACGCGATGAATCTGGTGCAAGTTACGAACCGATAGCGACTCTGCTCAGGCAGAATGAATTAGACAACATCTGGCTTTCTCTCAGCATTGCGCTCGTACTCGACCAAAGAGTAATGGGTCAATGCCAACGTTGGCAGAATAGCCCCACGGTTCCATAAACATCTCTGTCGCGCTTGGGCCTTCGAAGACCTTGAAAAGGCAAATCTCGCGGACAGCGGTGCTTGGCCAACCGCGTGCCTGGAGTCTTGAGGCTATTGCTCCAGCCTCCAGATAGCATTTCCTGAAACCATATCCCGTGAACAGAGCAAAGGGTGTGTGTTGAAGGGTGATTGCCAAGGCCTTCGAACCTGGATGCTCTTTGAGACACGCATCTCACAGTCCATGGATGCTGTGTCACGGGGCGACACTCTACTGTCGCGCGTGTTTTACAGAGTCGGGGCTACCCAAAGGACTAAATCAGGTCAAACACTCCTGGTCGACCTCCCAAGAGGCGGACGCTCTCGACGGTTCACTATCAAAAGCTTTCGAGATCATACGCATTTCGAGCCTTGAGGATGTCGAACGTACGCATCGTAGCAGTATTTTTGGCGCCCAACTAAGATTGCTTTTCATAACGGATAGCAAGAAATTCAAGCGGAATGCCTGGCAAACCAAAAAACCCGAAGCAACATTTCGGTGGACAGCTCCACATGATTCGATCATTGAAGATGTTTCGAGCTGCAGAGGCAAAAAGCCTTCGCTTCAATATCATATGAACGCATCAAGACTTCTCAACAGTACGTCAAAGATTTGCCGTCTCTGGTCTGATCAATGCCTTCGATCATGAGGCAAATTGGCTTGGGTGCAATCAGGCGTAACACCATATGGTTTTATCTATAGAAGGCCGCTGAGCATAGAGGATCTCCCTAGTGAGACCAACTCTTCGTGATACCAATTTCCAGCTCTTGGACTCATGTGTCACACAAGAGAGTATCGCCGGCTTTGGCTCTTCTTTGGCGACTTGAGGGGGTTTGCCGGTCCCAGCTCTTTACGCCCTGCCAGGGCTCATTCTCTGTCTCATCTTTCTTGAATGATTTAGAAGCTCCCTGCGCCATGGGCTCTACTACCGTAGCCACGACGATATAGCGAGGCCCACGTTGTAAAGAGCCGGAGTCAGCACACAAGTTTGACAGCAATTTCACAGCTCGAACTCGAAGACCTGCCCTGATTGATGCTTGTCAAGTTCCATGCGTATGGCAGCTGGATACCAAGGCGTAAGCGAGGGTTACTGCCACGAAATTCGAACGGCACTCACCTCGCTCCTCGTTCATTCGCTCAGCTCCGTTGCTCGAACACAACTCATCGTCGGAGAACGCGGCGATATGGAAGTTGTCCTCATCCGAAGACGACTTGAAGTTCTTGCTCAGTGCTGCTTTCAATCGCTCTAGGGACGGGCTTAGAATTCAAGTGCCTGCAGCTTGCTTCATGGAGTCCTCTCACCACCAGCTTGACGTTTGCGAAAGACAACGAAGCGATGCTGCAAGTCGTTGTGAAGTTGGGTGAGCGGATTTGGCTGCGTGCCTTCTTTCTCACTGTGGCAGCTTCCAACCCCGACTAGAAGCTTTGCGCGATCTTCCGGTTGAGCCATTGGGGTCGTTGATCGTGACTTTGGGGTCGAGAGATAGCCCGAGCCTGACATCGACTGAGGAGGGCTCTTGGGATCACCCACTTCCAAGATCTGGTCCTCAGCCTCCACAGTCTTCGAGGAAACCGATCGAGCATCTTGATCGCTCCGCGCAGGCTCTCTGAGAAAAGGTTCTAGGGATGGTGACTGGTGATTCACAGGCTGCGCCGTCCATGAGGTTGAATGAGGTTGTTCCCCGCTAGAGGCAAAATTGGCCTTTAGTGTCCAGCAGCCGTTTTCGTCTTTCTCGTAATCTTCCGGTGAGGGATTGTTTGCGAAGACTCTGGAGTAGAACTGACTGGGGTTCATTTCCGCCATCTCGACTTAAATATCCTTGATTGTCACAAGGCTATATCTTTGGTATGTTTCTACAACAATAGAAGGAACGGTGCAAAACGCAGTGATGCGTCGTCCATTATAACCACCAACACAAGGTGCATAAGGCGATAGTGCCTCTGGCAACATGATACAATGCCAAGTACGGTAAGGATTGCATGGATCTCGCTGGCTTGCCAGCACAACATGGGGACCGTTGTTAGTTGCCACACTTATTATCGACCCAGCTTCGCTCTTGCGAATGCGTGAACATCGGGAAATTCTAAAGATCAGTAGGCCACCAAATGGGCCGCATGAATAGCCTTAGCAGATCCCTACCCTGCTCAGTCTATGATTACTAGTCCATGCAGCAGAGCCTCATCTCATCACATTTGGATCATCCTAGGATTATTTGGGAACCATCCTCGATTAATTGACCTATCCAGCTGCATGTCGTTGGCCCTAGCCATCGTTAGCTCGAAAGGAAGAGTCATCTGACTCGCGTTCTTGCGCACCGTTCCTCGTAAAGGGAGCTAGCTAGGTCGATGAACGACGGTTGAACACCTCGTCGCCAGTGTCTTGGACCTTCCCAATTTGGGCATCGATTTTCTCTTGATATGCCAAGCATAAGAAACAGAACACGAGTGCCTCCGCTAGAGTCCTAGTCTTCCCGCCGTCAATTCTAAAGCAGTCTGCAGGATGTGAACTACATTCAGCAGAAACATTCCTCCAAGATATGTTAGTGATCATACCGCATCATGAACCGGACCGATTCACGACCCTGGGTGCAACAAGCCTGATATGTACCCAGTCATCAGACCAAGTGCCTGTACAGCAATCGTGCGAGAGCTACTGCCTCTGAAACGCACTACATGGGCCCATACCGTACTACAGCATTGTTGCAAGGCGTCGTCCAAGCCCAGGATCCCCACAATAAGGCACTGATCCGGAAGACAGACCAGGATCATGTGTCTACCCACTCACGAACCAGGCCTTCCTTTAGCTTTCCAGGATCTAGCAACTTTTTCGTCTGGCACAGATTCAACAGTGCGCCCATACAGGAAAATGGTCTGGAGAACACATTCGATTGAGCTGCTTTGGACATCGGCATCGGGATTTCCGGGGTCGTCGTAGGACCAAGAATTTTAAAGCCTCCTGGAGAGCTAGAATGTTTCCAATGTACGAAAAAAGCTCCTCCAAGCCAGAAGTAGGTTTCATCTAAGGATCAACATCACTCTGAAGGTCTAGCATATTTCCATGAATGCTGAAGGATAGTAATGATTATCCACATGGAGCCTGAAAAGACGATATTTGCTCTCACTGGAGCTCCGGCATTGCGAAGCACCCTCAATGCACGAGAACGGCACTTTACGTCCCAGGGTCTAGGACGCGCTACTCCTGCTTTACTCCGTGGTCGCTCTCGCTCTAAGTCAGCTCCAGGGAAAGGTCTTCCAAAGGCTTTTGAAAGCCAACACCAGCAGCGCGAAGCTTGCATCTTTCTTCAAGGTCTGGTCAACGGTGTACTTTGCGCCTCGTTCATTGTGTGGTCAATGCTGAATCAATTGAGTCTCTATTGGTCGATGGATATCCAATGAGACTCGTGGAAAAGCTGAGAATGTCACGTTACCGCCTGACAGCTCGCAAGTCTGAGGGTGGACTGCCCCAACCGCCTATCAATCTACTGCAGCCCCAACCGTTGAGGATAAGGTTGATAGTAGCCTGCTGGCTCTATCAGCTCAGGAGAGCTCAATCTGCACCACTTGCGCAATCACCCTTCACATCCTTTTATATTCGCTTCAAACACCGTGCAACACGCAGGCATTTGGAGTCCAAGCGCCGGGTATTGGACAGTCCCTGTGGCCGTGGCTTCATCACTGATGGCCTTAAGGTACGAGAAGGACATTCGTGGGGTGACTTGGGTGGGTGGGGGCGAACGATATCGTCACTGTGCATTCTCTTGTCGGCCTTCGGTTCTTCAGCCACAATCATGTCTGTCCCGGGTCACCGTTAGCAGCTGGTGATCTTCCTGGGCAAGATCCTGAGATTCTGCATTGTTCTTTAGAGTTGACTTTTGGGAGCCTTGGGCAAAGGAAGTAGGAGCACCTGCCTGCTGCCAGTCGGATTAACCGTCCCCGCAGTCCATGCGCTCCCATCTTTCGCCCTAACCGGCGTGCTAGACTGATGAAGCGAGAAGGGTAGCTTAGGCTCATCCTTCCTAGCTTCTAGAAGGTGTCTGTTCACACCCAAGGCACCCTACCAGACTTTCATGGTTTTCTACCTCGATACCTTTATTGATCATTCAGCCTGCGGCACCGCCCCACAGTAGCTTCAAATATCAGCACAGTTTGGAGCGTCTCGATCGCTGTATCCTATCCAGACACTATTCTCTTTTGAATTTCGCAGATCTCTCCACGCTTTCATATTGATCATGGAGGGTATCATAGTTGACAGTACAACAATGAAGGAGAAACAAGGATTGAATGAAGCATCAATATCACAGCTGAATGAGCTCCATCAGTCTCCTCATGATGGACTCACGGGTCCCTCTAGTCTATACAACTTTCTCAAAGAAGACGCCATCCCCAAGGGTCATGGCATTCCCAAAAAGACCCTCACTCCTCCCCTTGAGCCTGTACTGGCTGTCACCACGAGCCATCCGCCTTCTTTGACATATGCACCGACCCTGCCTACTCAAGAGTCCGACCTCACTCCTCTGCAACGACATGACTCAAACGAAGCTACCTGCGACAGCAACTCGCAACGCTCGGCAGAACCATCTGACACGTCGTCTGCCGAGTCTCTCATTCCTTCAGAAGCACCATTCAAGAGTCATGTTGTAATAGGCATGGCCCAACATCTCGATAGACGCTTTGGTACTTTGGGAGAAGAGCAACAGCGAGCATCTACCTTTGACCTGTCATTGACACAGGAGGAGCAATTATCCTTGAAACTCAACGATAAAGTCACGGCGGGTACGTCATGCATCGATCCGCGTGGCTGCGGCGAGGGGAGACATGCACAGTGCCGCTGATGATTACCAGTGTTAGATGATGGCCTGACCTCCACCCTCCCTTTGCCGAATGATGACGATGATCCGCCAAACTCGGCCAATCCAATCCCCAGCGACCCTGATCGTCAGCCCCCGCCGCCTCTACGAGGAGAGCCGTCAACGGATGTGGACGGAGCCTCGAGCCTACTCGAACAAGAGACTACATCTGCATCAATGACCGATGCCGTGCAAGATAGGGACAATTACAGGAATGAATTCGCCTCCTACAACAATCTAGGTCAAGAAATGGCTGTGAGAAATGCCCGCCGAGAGCGGATAGCCCTGGTTGCGGTTTTCACGCAGCTCATGTTCTATGGCATTCTCCTCACCCTCCTGATGGTACAGACGCTGCATCCAGGTCTGTTGCAGGTCTGACTGTGGGCACACTGTGGAACACGAGTTCAAGGGAGAGCGTGTTTCAGATCTTTCATGCAGCGTTGGCGTTGCATCCTCGAGGGGGCTATTTCATCTGCTGGGGGTTATCTCGTTTCATTTTTCGTTCAGGTCAATGTATATATTCACGATGGTCGATGTTATTCACAACAGTGGTCACGTATGATGATGCTTCACTTGTTGTCAAATCGCCCCATGTCCATGGCTAGGGACCTTGATAGGCTTCGACTTGCCCCAAATTGCATCAACTTACCACAAATCGATTGTTCAACAACAAAGCCAATTAACCTCATGCTCGACTACCCAATACTCCCCAATACGTCGATTGCTGCCCAAAATAGGAATCCCTTTCCCATTCACAATATTTCAGTACCCGCCGAGACGCTATCCTCTGCGAACTTCTGGATCACATGGTCAAGAGAAAGCTTGCGGTTTTGCAGTCGCCCACATGATCAATCCGTCGATGCAACTCTCGGAGTGAGACAAAGATTGTAGGCTCTTCACCACAATCAGAACGACGCGCTGGCCCAGCTTGGGCTTCTGCAAGATATTCGAGGGCGCAACGGTGAGGGTATATCTGAATCACATCGTTTCCTGGCGCATTTTCATAATGCTGGATAGGAAGACATAATCGAGAAATAAATTGATGATGGTTCACGGGGCAAGAGATGCCACAGCTATGAGAGCAAAAGCGTATCGTGATGATCTTCTTGCGGCAGGCCACGAGCAGTCCAATCAAAAATGGCCATGACGCAAGATTGAACGTTTTGATTGGGAATTTTCATACCCACCTAGGGGATCCTGGTCTATCTGGGCCAGCACATAATTTTGTTCCCTCTTCAGGACAGTAATGAAATGGGAGCCATTACCGTGGCTTTGAGATGGCCCTTGCCTGAGAGGAGAAGGGAAAAAATAAGCTAGTACCTGCTCCATTGAAGCTTCACGCGGCTCGTGTACAAACTCTAACGTAGTGGTGTTCTGAGTCGTCCTCATCTCTCATTGCTCCTGTGAATTTGACATCCGCGGATGCAAGCAGGAGCGGGAACCTGTCTCGGCCCAGGATTTTTATATGCCTCCAACACTATACTTCATCCATAACAACGCGGTAAGCGCGTTTCCCTTGCTCGAGCCGCAAGGCCCGCAACGGCAAGACAAAGCTTGATAACCTTAATTGGACCTCCCGGGGACTCGACGCTGGAAGATGTTCTGCCGAAAGTGGTATAGTTCGAAGGGAAGTGTCACCGCGTCGTGGTGACCATTGCCTTTTGACGTCATGCCGGCGGCGAAAGCTCGCTGCGAACCGACTCAACCCGACCAATGCCCTGATTTGATCTGGGCCTGCTCTGACTGAGGCCCCGCGACAGGTACGGCGAGGATACCCACGTTGGATGGATGCAGCTGCACGCTTTGGAGGGTGTAGAGCAATCGATAATGACAGCCACGAAAGACAGCATGCGAGGCACGACACGTGAACAGAGCAGATCGCTACAAGTAAGAAATCATTTACTTGAAAGTAATCATGTTGGAAATTTTGTGACTGAGATTCAATTGAGGACAGGGACAGTCCAATCGTTCAACTCGTCTCAGGGTAAGGGCGACCTGTGACTCGACCAATTAGCACTTTACGCCATTGCATAATTGTGGACAGTGTCACTCGCGCCAAATCTGTCTCAATTGTTCCACGCTGACAAGCATCGAGATATCATGTGAAAGCATAGGTCATCTGGGTTCTGGACAATACCAGCACGATCATACTTCTCGGCTCGGATGGATCCGTTGCAGCAAGGACCAGGGGGCAGGAACGTCCAGAAATTCTGCTAGCGTGACAGGGGCACTAACCAAACCTTTTTTGAATAAAGACCCACAGAAATGAGATGAGACTTTCATGGGGTAGTGGGAGGCTGCGGGTTCTCCTTTGCACGACTTGATCGAGGCATGTAAGGTTGCTTCTGATCAGGCTGGCGGTTGAATCAACGTGGATCATTTGTCTAGTCCGCGGGCCCTAACAAAATGGCTGATTGCGTCTTTGCAGACGCCCTCTTGATATGTTTCCAAAGCATCATATAGGGAGATGATCTCCTGACAACATTCCATGACAGCTTTGATGTTGACATCGCTTTCCGAAAGCCAGTTCACCAAGTGCTGGCTTTTCTTCTGCTGGGCAGTGGTACCAGAAGTTGTGGGATCGGATGCATCTTTGCGAAAAGATGCCTGGTTATACATAATGGCCGTTGCGATATGCGGTTGCTGCGCATTTGTGGATGGTTGCTTCAAGGTCAAAGCTAAGAATATTGCGGCTATAGCAATGACGTGGGGAGGATATAGAAGCGGCAGATCGGTCAAGTAATGGTCATTGATGACAGACCAAGCCATCGAGACCTCATCCTGGCTCAAATTAAGGGGATGTTGCAGGTCCAGCAAAGTGCGGTAGGGATGGTGCACGATCATCTGGGAACTCATTTCTGAGATCAAGTAGAATTCACACTCGCCCACTTTGGCAATCTCAGAGGCCGTAATGAACGCTGCTTGAATCAGCAAGATGCATGCTCCTTCAAGAGAGAGATGGACAAACATGGCCACAGTGCGCGCGACTCGTTCACAAAATTCTTGATGTGATGGGCACATTCCTCCAACTTGCACGCCAGATACAGGGCCGTAGTGATGACAATATACGGATTAGTCTTCCGAATCTCGACCTTGCTATAGAACCTTCGGAGGTATACTTGGGCAGTGGCCAGAGCCTGCTGTCTAATGGGCACGGGCATGTTCTTGCCTAGCCTGGCTAGTTCTGGACACGATCAATGCCAGAACCGCAATTATGATGGTCCGGGAGACTTGTCTCACGCTTGCTGAAGAAGCAGCTCAGATAGCGCATGTCCGGGAGTGGAAACTGCTGATGGAGATGCTTTTCTTCATCCTTGAGCTTCTGCCGCATCTGAGCCAAGGTCTCGCGGGAATATTGCCAATGAAGATACTGGGTCGATGCCCAGTAATTGGCTGCCATGGTGTATGCTGCGAATATCAATGTGAATCGATGAGCACCCGCCGAGACCGTTCTCTCTCCCCCGAGGCTGGATTGTCAGGAAAAAGGTGCTACCACTTCACATCATCTTTCATCCATTATAATTTACGGGTTCGCATTCATATGACCAGATCATGATTCGTCGAACAATAAGCAATGCATGAAGCTCACCCCCCCACAGATCAGTAATCATAAAATCAATGATGCTAAAAGGGAAGGGCCTTTCCCTTTGGGCGACTGCCGTGACCAAACGCGTGCCGAGTATACCGAGAAGCGCCCCGCCCCGCAGCTTTTCTCAACCGCATCTTTCAATTCACAACAATTATCGACATGCGAATCTGGGCCAGTCATGATAAACGAAGAATGAAATTCACGAACTTTGTCAACCACTTCATGACCTCCGAATCACCCACAATAGCAATTGGACCAGCGTCGCTGTTCAGAGGCATACCTCCGCACGGCACTTCGAAGGCCAGCAAGTCGCCATGAGGCCTTAATTGTACTTCGGCTCTGTGAGCTAGAATGGACAACAACGACCCAGCAGCGCAGGAAGCTCGCGTCAAAAAGCTATGGCAAGTTCTAGATACAAAGAAGGAGGGTCAAGTGAGCCTCACTGGTCTCAAGAATGGGCTCAGAAAGATGGACCATCGTACGCGTTGCACCCTTGCTATAGGGCCCCCCTGTTTACTGTGGACCAGCCCTCAAAAATGCCGACTCCCTTCTTCAGGATGTGCTCAAAGCTGTTGACACGGACGGCAATGGTACCATCGAGTATAATGGTGAGCTCAAAACCAATCTGCTTCCTTGGCTGTGGCTCAATCAGTGCCCCATAGAATTTCGCAAGTTTGTCGAGCATACGGAGAAAGAGTTATGGCAGCTTTTCAAGAGCATTGATCGAAATCATAATGGTCAGCTAGATAAGGACGAGCTCAGACAAGCCTTCCTCACCGCCGGAATACATCTCCCTCCATCCAAGCTTGACCAATTCTTTTCCGAGGTTGATACGAATCATGATGGGGTCATCACGTTCGACGAATGGCGGTATTACCCCACCCAATGGACTTCTACAGGCCATGCAATCACCTAATGCAGCATAGCAATTTCCTTCTCTTCATCCCCGCCAACGCTCCGAGCCTTCGCGCCATCCTCTCCTACTATTCATCTACGGTCACGGTAAATCCGGAGGGGGATGTACACGTATCCGACGAGACTGTTGAGGGCCTAGGTAAAGACCAATTCCTTAAGAGTCTATTTGGCGCTGTATCACGCGTCTTTATACCACCACGAGCTTCTACTGCCCGGCTTCCCAACCCAGACTTGACCACTCAACCACGACTTGGACGCCCAGGCCAACCCTCGGACGAATCGAAACCACCGATCTTC
>MSTJ01000300.1:0-28806 GCA_001956345.1 Ramalina peruviana | reverse complement strand
CTGCCTATCGTCGAAGCCATTCGTCGAGGGGATTACAGTATTGAGGTACCGACAAAGTTACAAGGAGACCCTTTGTACAAAACTCCGATGCCAGACAACAGCTATGATTTCTACTCATTGAGACAGAGACATTTGAAATTCGAGAAATGGCGATGGGAAATCCACGACAAGAAAGAACCCATTTGGAAGGCTCCTGACTTCGGTTTGATGGAACAGGAAAATGGTGAGCAAACTTTGATATATCTTTCACTTCGACTTACTGATCGACAGCCGAATTACCAATGGCCGATGGTCACGAGGAAGCGCCTGGACTTGGACTTAAAGAGTTCTAAGGCAGTGTGAAGCGTGTTTTCTGTGGACGATGAAGGGCTCTCTATCACAATTTCCAGCTTGAATAGCAAGGCACCGTGTTACGTTTGAGCTGTACTCCTTTGGCAACTGGGTATTTTTGGGTTGTAACACAATATTCACCAATGCACCGGTTGGATGCTTCAATTTAACTTATAGCGATCTTGTCCAGTGTTAATGTGCGCAGTCGGTCGCTTTGTGACTGCCTGGAATATACTTGCTCATTGGGAAAGGTGGATTGCTAACAGGATCGCGTATTCTGAGCTCGATTGAGACGAGATTTATTCCATCCCCTGACCCTAGCGCTAGGCYGTGTTCAATCTCGCCGTCGACCCGGGATTTTGCCGGCAAGTGTTCTTGAAACCCGCCAGTCAATGTTGTTCTTGAAACGCACGTTTACTCCGTACAAGSCTCCACCATCGCAGAGACGCTGCTTATGATTCGTTCGCCAACCAGGACTAATTGATGGACCTTCCGTTTTGAATGCAGCAGACGCAGGTCCGTCGTCATCCACGATGACGTGATATCGTGCATTGCTCCTGTCTGCATAATAGCGCACTTTCCCCTCCCATCTCGCATGCCTTCTGCCCCATTTACATATGATGCTGTCAGCTGATAAACGCGGTCAGTCGGCTCTACCAAGCAATTGTACCCCCTTCCCGCCAAGTGCTGGGCACGTTGGCGGTGCTGGGCATACGCCTGGCGGGCGTTTTCAGCCTTTTGGTGGCTGAATGCAAATCCCACTTTGAATTCCCTTCCACCCACAGACTTCTGCTTTACCTGTACCGTTCGTGTGCCTTACCTCCATTCTGACTTCCATTATCTACAATCTGACTATCGCAGCTGATACGAAAAGCCCCGAAATTGTCTGCTCCAGCAATCACCGGATCTCAGAAGTTGACTTTTGGGACATGGCGCGATAAGGATTGATGTGAAGGGGTCGCCGGGTCTAAATATATAAGTCACCTTACCAAGTTGGTGGAGGGAATAATTTTGAGTTGTCACAGACGACACCAGAATCCGAAAGTGTGGAGCCATGGGGATCTTTAATCGCAAGAAATACGAGGTCGCCGAAGGTTCTCTATCACCTCAATCGTCGCCGATGGATGGCGAGAAACACGGCGGCGAAAACCACGCAGATGCTCCTGCCCAACCTGATGACATGAAGGATCCTCACACCCGCCTACAGCGTGGGCTGAAGGCCCGTCAGGTCACTATGATCGCAATAGGCGGCGCAATGTGAGTGCACAGAGGATCCTCCCAGAGGAACACTATTGATGGTGGTGTAGAGGGACCGGTTTGATCATAGGGACTGGCGCAGCTTTGGCGAAAGCAGGACCTGCATCCATTYTGATCTCATACTCGATCGTTGGCTTCGTTGTCTACATGGTCATGTGCGCGCTTGGCGAGATGGCTGCTTGGCTGCCGCTGGAGTCTGGCTTCACCGGTGTGAGTGCATTCCATCTTCTGGGCTGTTCCTACGTCGAACGCCATCGCTGACAATACCCATAGTATGCTGCAAGATTCTGCGATCCTGCTCTCGGCTTCAGCTTGGGCTACACCTACTGGTTCAAATGTACGGAACCTGGCAAAAGTGGGTCGATCGAGACACTATCAATCCTGGGGTGTTTATTGCCATTTTTCTTGTCGCGATTGTGGCCATCAATTATCTGGGGATCAGATTCTTTGGGGGTATGTCACGGCGGCTGCCCCTCGCGAGGTCTGGCTATTGGATTGACCAATCTAACGTTTGCAGAATTTGAATTTTGGCTCTCGTCATTCAAGGTCTTGACAATTGTCGGCCTACTCATCCTCTCCCTGATTCTCATGCTTGGCGGTGGTCCTGATGGAGACCGAAAAGGCTTTCGGTACTGGAGAGATCCAGGCGCGTTCAAGCCCTTGTATAAAAGTGAGTAGATCTGGTCATCCCTCAGACCGAGCCGGATCGTCTACTAATCGAGTCGCAGCGGGATCTGCGGGCAATTTCATCGGACTGTGGGCGACCTTTGTGACCGCCGTCTTTGCCTATCTTGGGTATGGATGAGCCAAAGATACCAAGGCTAGACTCTATTGACTGACAAAATGCAGGACCGAGCTTGTTGGCGTCACTGTGGGTGAAGCGCAAAATCCGCGCCGTGTCATTCCAAAGGCAATCAAAYTTACCTTCTGGCGGATTGTGGTCTTCTACATACTGTCGGTTTTACTGATCGGTACACTCGTCCCCTACAAYTCCGAAAGGCTGTCTTTTGCGACCAAGCAAACAACTGGAGCATCTGCCTCGCCATTTGTGGTGGCGATTACTGAGAGTGGCATCGCAGTCCTTCCCGGTTTTCTGAACGCCTGCATTCTGATCTTCGTCTTTTCTGCGGCCAATTCAGATCTCTACATCGCTACGCGAACACTGTATGGTCTGGCCAAGGAGGGAAATGCTCATCGGATYTTCGCTCGCACGGATAAACGAGGTCTCCCCGTCTATTCGCTCGGCACCTGTGCACTGATAGCCTGTATCGCATTCCTCAATGTCTCGGACGACTCCAAGAAAGTGTTCAATTACTTTGTCAACCTAGTGACGATTTTCGGCCTCCTGACTTGGATCTCCATCCTCGTGACGCACATCTACTTTGTCAACGCACGCCGTGCTCAAGGTATTGATAAGTCAAAGATGGCTTACACCGCCCCATTCGGCCTGTATGGAAGCTACTTTGCTTTGATCTTTTGCATCGTGGTGAGCATCTTCAAGAACTTTGACGTCTTCGTCCATGATCCTTCGCGGGAGGCRGGGCTGCAGACGTTCGACTACAAGAATTTCATCACTGGGTACCTGGGCATCCCCCTGTATCTCGCCATGATCTTTGGATATAAGRTCTTCAACGGGACCAAGGGATGGACGCCATTGACAGCGGACTTCTACACTGGCAAGGATGTCATTGACCAGGAGGAGGCAGAGTTCATTACAAAGAAAGAGGCCAAGCTGGCGAGTGGGAACCAGAGCAAGGCTGGCGTATTCTACAGCAAATTTGTGTCGTGGCTTTTCTGAATAGGGCTTAATGATGCTTTCTTTTTATTGTTTTGAGCATCGCGATAGGCGTTTTCTTGGTTTGACGTCAGATTAGCCAGCGAAGCGATATCGCACAAATCYCATTGCAGCCAACAGAAGCAATGAGAAGTAAGTCACAAARTATCGAGATCGCTGGCCCGAGCGTTGAGGGCTACTTGCTTTTTTCGGCCAGATCGTCATCTTTTTGTGCCTGGATAGGGTAGCCCCCATCCACCCCACGTTCAGCTCCTGCCGATGAGGTCAATTGTTGAGCTATTCACTCCTAGTACCACTGCCCCACCACCCGACGTTTGACATATAACGGCCTCTCAACCCAACCATTCTTCCGTTCTCTACCTATTTCTCTCTCTTTCTTTTCAACCAGAAGTCCTTTCTCCGAGCAATACCCATCCCAATACTACCAACCAGTTGTAAGTTCATGTCCTTCCTTTTGCAATACCAATCACTGACTTCTGCGATAGAAAACGCATTATCAAGCCAAGTACATCTCTCCCAAAATGGAAGCCATGGCGTCTCTTCGTTGGCGTCAAGTCCCACATGATCAAGTCCTTTCAGGTAAAGTAAATCTGAAGCATGAACCGGTGTTCGTTTCCTCAGCAGCCTGTCATGCAAATCCCAACACCTCCTCAAATCCTCTCTGAGGGTCTGCGTCAGGAATTTGCATGACAGGTGAGCGGGACTCGTTCTGAGATTATACGGTTTCAAACTTGATCTGGATAATACCAGCGAAAGGACTCATGCTCATCCATCTCCCCTCTCCCCTTCCTTTCCTTACCCCTTCCCACCCTATCTGACGGATACCAAACAGACTTGACCAACCGAGCATCATGTCTCCACCAGCAGCAACCCTGAACGATTCCCCCACCCTGACGTACTCTCTCCCCGCMAAGAATGGCTTCAATGGCACTGCCCCTCCCGCCACCAAAACCATCATCAATGGAGCCCCTCCCTCCACCAAGACAACAATCACGGAGCTCAAATCTGAGGAAGCCGTTCAAACAAGCATGTTCGGCAAATGGTCCGACTTCGCCTTCGCCCCGATTCGCGAGTCCCAGGTTTCCCGTGCTATGACGCGCCGATACTTCGCCGATCTGGACAACTACGCCGAGAGCGACATCGTGATTGTCGGGGCGGGATCTTGTGGATTGACGGCCGCGTACATGCTGGGCAAGCAGAGGCCTGATCTGAAGATCGCCGTCATTGAAGCCGGCGTGAGCCCTGGTAAGTCTGYCCTGTTCCACTTTCCTCTTTTCGAATGTCCTAAGGGCAACCTRAAACATTGCGTAACTGGTGCTGATGGATACTCCCCAAGGCGGCGGCGCCTGGCTGGGCGGCCAACTCTTCTCCGCSATGGTGATGCGCAAGCCCGCGGACACCTTCCTCAACGACCTGGGCGTCCCCTACGAGGACGAAGGCAACTTCGTCGTCGTCAAGCACGCCGCCCTCTTCACCTCCACCCTCCTCTCCAAAGTCCTGTCTTTCCCCAACATCAAACTCTTCAATGCCACCGCCGTCGAGGACCTCATCACGCGCCCSCACATCCAGGCCACCGGCGCCACCCTCGGCGGTGCTGTCCGCATCGCGGGTGTGGTCACCAATTGGACGCTCGTCAGTATGCACCACGACGATCAATCCTGCATGGATCCCAATACCATCAATGCGCCCGTCGTCGTCTCCACCACGGGCCATGATGGGCCCTTTGGTGCATTCTCCGTCAAGAGGCTKGTGAGTATGGGACAAGTCGAGAAGCTGGGGGGCATGCGTGGGTTGGATATGGCGAGGGCGGAAGATGCGATTGTGAAGTCGACGCGTGAGGTCGTYCCGGGCCTCGTGGTGGCGGGTATGGAGTTGAGTGAAGTGGAYGGGGCCAAYCGGATGGGRCCGACGTTCGGGGCGATGGTRGGGAGTGGYGTTAAAGCTGCTGAGGAGGCGTTGAGGGTCTTCGAGGAGAGGAAAGGTCAGGAGTAGMGARATGYTGGCTAATGGCTGARAGGGAAGKGCGRGATGATTGGAAGTGGACCAAAAGCYTTTCCTTCGATGGGTYCAGTGGGACGAGGTAGTGGTAGCAGAGAGGGTGTCCGAGGYTGGCCATTTAATCCGTCACTCCTTAGCAAAAGAATGCAATTGCCTGTCCTTCCAACCCCAATCTCATTCTCTGTCCCGCGCCTTCCCGTCATCGGTCACGTATACCGTATCTCACATCCATCGTCTTCCGTTTCTCCAGTCAAGGACTCCACAAGACCCATCGTGCGCACTCGTAGCATCGTGCCTGCGTGTCACACTTTGACATAGAGAGATCATCATGAGTATTCTCATAAACGCTGCCAAGCTCGAACGAGTTCTCGACGAGCAAAAGAAACAAAGMYMAGCGSAAAGTTCTGGACCGTTCCGATGCAGCACGCAGCACATGAAACCATCGCTTGACCKGACCCTGCTTCCCCCGATTCAAATTCCCCCAATACCCCTCTCACGATATCCGCATCCCCCTGTCACGTCCCCCAACTTTCCCCATAMCCAAGAGGTATTCATCCAACAACGTGTTCCCATCCACACCATCTCTCCATCCTCTCACAGCCTACGCGCGGCACACTGGACCCACCGACCCCGCAGACGGTATCCCTGACCTTGAGGCCTTCGCGGGAGAAAGGCGAAAGATGTGGATGATAGAGGGAGGCACCTTGGACTCGTTGAACGACGGTGCGGCATCCAGACACACACTGTTTCGAGTTCGAAGTGACGAAGGGGCCGGAATCGGTTTTGAGCAAAAAATTTGATGGATCGAAACCGAGTGGGGGTCCTCAACGGCTGGAGGGGCTAGCCGGTCATCCCCGACCAAAGAAGTTCATTCCACCTCCTTAGGATGCTCTTGAACCCCCTTGATCGTGAGGAAAAGAAATCAGGAATGCTGTGTGTGAGACACGAGGGTCAGAATTACCAAAAAAATTGGGGTCTTACCGCGATTCGAACGCGGGGCCTCTCGCAAATCAATGAACTCAGGGTGGTGCCCTAAGCGAGAATCATACCACTAGACCATAAGACCGCACGTGTTTTCGGAGTCATAAATGTATATAAGAAGGAAGATATACTCATCTCATCATGATGCGGGAGTTTATGTGTGAATGATCGGTGATAAGTCATCGGAGATAGGCTGTCAGATATTGATCTATCGGATATAAGATCTGGCTAGCTGGCTTTAGCGTCTTGGCATGGCTGGGAGGGGTATTGGATTCTCCCGAAATTTGTCTCAGGCGTTGGTAACAGAGTAATGAAATGTGCTCAAGGAGCAATGCGCGTACCACCCCGCTCTGATGAGTCCTGCGAGGGAGTATCCTGCCCCTCGATGGGATACTGTGGACTTGGTTGAGGGCTGAGGGAGTAATGGCTGTAGTGAGCATGGCCTGATCACGAATCGAAGTTTGAGATATGGAAGGAGAGACTGGAGAATTCGAGAACATAAATGCCCCAGCATTGTCCTCGACACCCTTGTCCTCGACACCCTCGTCCTCGACACAATCCAAATGGCTGCGATGTTGCTAATGATAGTGTTATCAGGACCAGGTAATCCAAGTACCCATAGACGGTGTCAAGCAGCATAGCGAGAGGCCAGGTGTGCTTGTGTCTTGTACAAATCTGCAGAGAACTATGTAGGTGTCACAGAGGTAAAGACTCTAATACCCACTCAAGGGTAAGGTTTTTATCTACATATATATTAAAATTACATTTGACGCTTGTTGTCGGGATTTGCGATTCTGAAAAGGAGAAATATGTAGAAGGTATGGGTCCGAATTGGGCCTTGGCATCTGCCCCGGAGCTATGCGGGAGCTATGCCGGGGCTTGGGCGGGAAGGCCCAAAGTCTTCGGTGAAAAATTCCCCAGCTGAGGGCAATGATTCTCAAGAAATGCGAGTCTAGCAAGCACCAGCTGATAATCTCAATTGGTCCTGTCAGAAGCAGTAGTTCGATGCGACATATACTCATGCCCACATAATCATGCAGCTCTGAAAAGATCTGCTGACTCAGAGACAGGCCTTGATCCTACGATCTGATCTGAGACTGTGAACGCAGATATTGGGATATGCATGGACCTTCATGCCGGCTGACACGTGTGATGGTGTAGCATATCTGGTATACCATCTGCATAAGCCGCGGCGTGCAAGGACATGTTCATGCATGTGATGCCGCGTTTCATTGCCAACCCAGCCCTCCTCGAGCTGCCTGCACGGAAGGAAATCGTTTCAGCTTTGGAGCTATCGACATTACACTGCATATAAGCCGTTTCTTCGAGACCGCATCTCCCATCATGCTTCGACGGTGTACTTGGGCCTAGATCAACCGGTCAAGCTCAATAAGCAGATATGCGTGGATCCTGCCACAGCTTATCTCGTCTCGCGAGCACTTGCCCTCACCATCCTTCAATCGATCCTTCACTCTCACCATGTACTATAAATATCTCATGGACTACAACTTCATCGAATAGGATCACCGGGACCTTTGAGGCTGAGTGATAGATTTGGGCGTCGCGATGTTCCCGCCCACAAGATAAGCCCTAGCAACCACCACAGCCAGTCCGAATGGACCCTCGGCGAAGTAAGCACAACACCCGAACAGTGCATGGTCGATAGCGGTCAACCAGGTTCGTCAGAATCTGAGGGATCAGGCACCGATCAAAACAAGATTCGAATCCGCCCAATCTGCAGATTGCGGCCGAGATGAGTACGGCAGCTGAGGCTATGGAAAGAAGCAATGCCGGGTTCCGTACTGAGGCCGTGGTGATCCCCAGATGATCCGTGAGTAGCTATATAATGGCCGGTGAGCCGTGCTGCTGGGTGCTCGTTGAGCGACCTTCTTTTCGTTTGTTTGCTTTATGTGAATATCAATTCTTTGCTTCGTTTTCTCATTTTTCTCCTTTTAAGACAGTCGAAAGACAATCATTTTTCTCTCATCTCCTTGAAGAAAACGTTCACTGTCGCTCTCCTCGCCACAAAGATACCTATCATGACTCTCCCAATCAACCTCCTCCCTCTCCTCCTCGCCCTCCTCCCTCATACCATCGCTGGTCCCATCTTCACCACCCCAACAACCGCTGTCCCCTCCACCACCCCCACCTCTGTGCCCCCCTCCAATCCCTCCGTCTCCCCAGACCTCATGAACCAGCTTCAACTAGCCGCCACCTCTGAAGATCGCTTCGCCCTGCTCTCCCAACAAGGCCCCGCCGACACCTGGCTCAAATACGACTTCAACCCGGACGCAAACCCGAACCCGGGCGGCGGCAAGGGGCTCGGTGGCCAAGGCGATCTCGCGAACCGAAAAACCTTCCCCGCGCTCATCAACCTCGGCGTCGCCATGTCGGCCGGCTTCATGAACCCCTGCGGCATGAACAAGCCGCACATCCACCCGCGCGCGTCCGAGTTCCTGACCCTCGTCCGCGGCACCAACGTGCACACGGGCTTCATCCTCGAGAACGGCTTCACCGATCAGCAGTCCACCACCCTGGAKCTCTACCAGGGCGCCATCCTGCCCCAGGGMTCCATCCACTWCGAGTTCAACGACAATTGCGAGCCCGCTGTCTTTGTGGCGGCGTTCAGTAATGAGGATCCCGGGCTCAGCACCATCGGCAAGAATTTCTTTAATTTGGATCCGGATATTGTGGATGCGGATCTCGGGTTTCCTGATGTGYTGGAYGGGACCAATTTTGCTCAGTTTGAGCAGGCGATTCCGAAGAGTTTCGCGCTGGGGGCGAAGAGTTGTTTGGATCGGTGTGGGATCAAGTATTGAGGTTTGATCTGTTCTGGGGAGATGGCAGGGAAGGAGGAAAGCTGGAGAGGAACACYATATGGGGAGGAYTTGGAGAGAGCGATGGAAATTCTTACGCTTTGACGATTTTGGCATTGCTTTCTTTTGCAGACATAGAATTCAATATGTAAATATCGTAAGCTTCTGATAGATCCGTTATGAACTTTCCGGGAAATGGATCCATTCGCGTCAAGCGCAACCAAAGTATTCTCACCCAAAATTCCAGTAGCTGGGGCGATGGACGGATGCTGCTCCCCTGTACACTTTTCTTTGCTTTCCCGTGACCTTGTTGTGGCGCGAGAAAAAGATGAAAGAAAGATGTCTTTACTTCACATGGAACAAGAACATAGATATTGTGAAAGCGCAAGCCGGCGTGCACCGCGGGGAATAGGGCCACAGCCTCGGACCGAGCGAACATAAAAAATGTGCCACTTCAGCGCGTCTCAAATTTCGCAAAATACTATCGAAATCCATCTCAGGTTGTAAGGGAATATTGCACTGATCTCACGGTGATCGAAACTACAAGACGGATAGATGCAGGAGGTGATGGACCTTCCGACAACGCTGTGCATGGTATCTTGACATCGCGTTTCGGCAGTGGTCGACTGTGGTTCTTTTCCTATGCGCAATGCGATCAATACAGTCGTCCAGTGGATCTCTAGTACTGCTGAAACGAAGGGTGAATAGGTAGTGGGACCCGCCTCCTACATGAGACTTGAATGAAYTTGCGAGGCGTGGACAGCCAAGAAATAGGATCGTTGCATCGCAGGATGAAACACGGCGGACGGCGCGGAAAAATATAAATCCGATGGCTGTGCCAARCAGTGAATTAATCACCAAGCCAATCACATCCTGTCATTCCTCCGTCTGCTTACTGGCCTCTAGTCGCCGCCGTCACTTCTTTATATTAAAATCTCTCCATAAAAAGATCACGAGTTCAGCCTATGCTCAGCCATAGACGTAATACCGACCGAGCGAGCAAAGCTTGATGTCAGCTTTACCACCTCACCGAATTAATGTCAACTTCGCGCCTCGTGTATGTTGCCTGTTCAGTACTAGTGGACCGTCGCCATGGGATCTCGCATCAGATTGTCGTGCTGCATGCGGCGGGATTTGCCCGCTGATGGATACTCATTGGAGGCCCTCATCTGATCATCCTTGCGAAGATATAAGGTTAGGAGATAATGTGTTTTACATTGATGGCTCTTCTGCCAGTAGGAGCAGGGCTGAGACMTTGGTAGCGCCGCTGGGGCTGACATGCTGAGGATTCGTTGCTTATGCCGTGAATCCTTTGAGATTGGTTCGTTAGCATATTGCTGCCACTCTCCAAATGTTTCTTGCAACATGGACATTTCGTCACCCCATTGGGCACTTATTCCTGCCATCGCTCAAATGTTGTAAAGGCTTTTACACTTCACAATGAATAATCACAGAGCTGCAGCTCCAAACCTGGGCATCATGACTCACTGGGAGGAAAGCTATCCAATGGACAACAGGGCTGCGAGTCCGAATCTTGCTACTGCAGTCTCATCCCATGTCGATGCGGAGGACAATAGGGCACTTCCCTCGCCCAACGACAGCATTGCACCCCTAGAGCCAGAAAAGAAGCCAGTCAATCCCATGTTGAATATACCAGACGGTGGCTTCACTGCGTGGTTGCAGTGTGCTGGATCCTTCTTCATCTTCTTCAATGGCTTTGGTCTGATCAACTCCTTTGGTGAGCTCTCCAAGCACAGTCATCGATCTGAGTTGAATATTGTGCCTGACAAACCATCAAGGCATCTTCCAGAGCTATTACGAACTGACCCTCCTCCGGGACGAGTCGTCCTCCAGGATATCATGGATCGGCTCAATACAGGCCTTTCTCCTCATCTTCACCGGCATCTTCACGGGTCCTCTCTTCGATCTGGGTTACTGCAAGTCTATGATCTGTGCAGGGGCATGCCTCATCGTTGTTGGCACCATGATGACAAGCTTGTGCACCGAGTATTGGCAGTTCATCTTGGCTCAAGGCCTCGTGGTGGGGATTGGCTGTGGACTCAGCTTCATCCCGAGTATTGCGTTGACGCCGACATACTTTTCAAAAAAGAAAGGGCTGGCCAACGGCATTTGTCTGAGTGGAAGTAGTTTTGGTACAGACAACCATCGAGTTGCATCAATGATCGAGGCTGACGAGTACGCAAAGGGGGAATCCTCTATCCCATCATCTTCCACCAGCTCCAATCACAGATCGGCTTCGGCTGGACCGTTCGTGTCATTGGCTTGATCATGCTCGTCACGCTTATCGTCCCCGTCTTGGGCATGAAGATCCGCGTCAAGCCACCCAAGCGCAGAGATTTCTATGATCCTTCAGCCCTGAGAGAGCCTCCACTCCTCATCTTTGGCGCTGCGGGGTTCTTCGCGTACATGACTGTGTACATCCCCTTCTTTTACGCGGCGCTGTATGGCATCAAAGTTGGAGTCAGCGTCGACTGGGCGATATACCTGCTGGTCCTGTTGAGTCTCGGGTCCTTCTTCGGCAGACTTATCCCGGGCCATCTGGCTGATCGATACGGTCCGATGAATATCCTCGCTCTTGCTTCTCTCACCACAACCATCGTGGCGTATTCGTGGATTGCAGTGGTCAACAAGGGCGGCATGGTTGTTTTCTCTTTACTCTATGGGTAAGTCATTCGTCACCAGCTTCTTCCTTGTTGTCAAGACTTCTCTCTTCCGGCCGAACAGCCCTTGGCCCCTTCATCGTCAATCATGTTGAGTAGCGAGAAGGCTTGCTGATGATTGTATGACCKYAGATTCTTCTCCGGCGCCCTCGTYTCCCTCCCCCCSACGGTGGTRGCCACCCTATGCCCCAACATGRGTGTCATCGGCACCCGTATTGGCATGTTCCTCTTCCCCACCAGCATCGGTCTCCTCATCGGCAACCCTATCGCSGGTGCGATCCTCAAGTCCGGATGGGTGGATATTCAAGCGTTTTGCGGCACTATTGCGGCGATGACGACGATTCTAGTGACGACGGCGAGATTCGCGAAGACGGGGTTGGTGATTGGAGTCAAGGCGTGAGTAATGATCTGTGTGTGAGACGAGACTCAGGGACGCGGTGGCGGGGGTTGAGGATTAGGATTTCGACAGCATTGTTTTGAAAGAAGTTGATGAGTCAATGACCGGTCGTCCATGATGATCGAATTGTATACAGTGAGCTTTGGAACGGCACAAAGGGCTTCTTACTGCCACCGTAGATCGTAAAACATAGAGAACGACTCGACAGCCACACTCTTTGGCCTCGAATCGAGATGCCTGGTCTTCAAATTTGCCACTTCTCCTCCTGGTGCCACCACTCGTATCAAAGCAACACATCCCTCTCCTCTCCCCCACCCTCTTTCCCCATGGTCTTCGACCTCATCATAGCAACCGCGAGCCATCATCGTGGACATCACATGCACAGCCACCGCTTGCTCCCTTTCTCCCCCTCCTACCTTCCCGTTATATTCTCCTCCCTCTCATCCTCCCGCCCTTCCTCCCCATCCCCTCTTCTACCACAATCATCTGCGCTGCGCCGCCAGCACTCCCCACAGCCTCGCACGCCCCTCCCTCCGCCTGATCGCAGCTTCCAACTCAGCGCGGTGACGACGTGGGAGATGCGAGGGTTCGAGATGCCGACACCATCTTTGGTGGGGGGGGAGCGAGCGGGCTTTAGATGAAGAGGAGGAGGAGGATGAGGATGCCCGGGGCAGCGGGGCTGGGGCGGGGCCATTGCAGAGGGTTTGGGATGGGACGGGGGCTGTGCGAGAGAGGTGGAGGAGGGGGGGGGGATGAGCGTAGGGATGGATGGTGCTGGATGTGTTTGGAGATTGAGAGATCGAAGATACGGGAGTGTGTGGGGGGGATGGGTAAAATCCGTGGGGCCAAGAGATCTCTCATGACCGAAATAACTGCGAATCCCTTGGCGCCGATCATTTTCCACCCCGCACCTGAATTTGTATGTGGGGTAGAATACCTTATGCATTCATCCTTTTCACTTGATTGAAGCTACCACCCAACTTGCTCGTTTTTGAGGCTTTTGTATACGTTATTAAGTGGTTTTTAGTGTTATTTTGGATATGCTTTCTCGTTTTATTCGTTCCAAAAGAGCCCCTTTATCTTCGGGCCTTGACTTACTTTCTGCAACTGCTTAGTAAGAGTTCAAACGTACTAGCAGAACTCGTATACCTTTTAAAAAGGTAACTAAGAAGGTAGCTCGCTTTAATTACTAGGGATCGCCCTTAAAGCGAAATAACCGCGGGCGGGGGTACTCTTAAGAAACTCGTTATAAGGAGGAGTGTTGGGACCGTGCTGAGATGCTGGCCGCATACCAACTGGTGGTTCGGTGTTTGGTGTTCAGCCGGTGGCTCTTCGGCTCGCTTAACGGGCTTACTAGCTACGCTGGGTTAGCGGCTTAGCGATTCGGCTGTACAAAGCCTGTCTGTAGGCTTACCTGTACTTTTACTCTTTATAGTTATTCTTTTCGATTAATGAACCCTTGTTGATATCACATTCCAAGCCGGGTCTTATTATAAGAATAACTATCACTTCATTTATTTATCCAGTAGTCGCCTAGAGCAACTACTTCTCTTCTCGAACCGAACCGGGAATCCTATCTCCTACTAACCGTCCCGTACTATATGCTTAGTAGCAGAGACATCGCAACACTACCGGTTGCATCCCGAACACGTAGTCAATTAAAGGCACCGATTGACAATAAGAACCCCGATCTCGACCCAGAACAAGACGACGAATCCGAATTTGAAACCCCGACCGGACCAACTAATTCACCAGTTGGCAATACTGAATTAACCCCGCTTAGATACATTCGACCCTTTGGCCTTCAAATATTAGGAAGCGCCTCTCGATAGCTCCTTTCGAACCTTAAGGACACAGTCCGGTACCCAAGCCTATCCAAGTACTCCGACTAGATGGCTGCTACATTTATTAGCCCTCCTCCCGACGACAACGCAACATCCCTCGCGGAGTTTATATTAAAGACTCAGCAACGACCCACTATTACCGTTAGTTCTGAGGATATTACGACCCCGACCGCAGAATCTAAATGGCACATCGCCAGCGTTGATCACCTAAAGGACTGGGTTGAATTGGACCCAGATACAGTATTGAAAATGCTTAATACTCTCCGTACCGAACGTAACCAAAGAGCTATATTGGCTAAGGACTTCTCTTTTAACACTAATGATAATGTTAACAAAGCGGAAATTCGTAGGCTAAAGCTTACTAATGCGAATCTACGCCAGAACAACGAAAACCTGGTTAACCAGAACGATGGCGTGGCTGCACGTATCGAGGAATTCGAGACTGAAAATGAATAATTGCGTCAATAGAGCCGAGCCGGCTCTTACGCACCCCCGGGTACTCTATACGCAAAGCTCACCCCGAAGATAAGAGATATGCCGCTATTTAAAGGAAAGTATAGCACTAATAAGAAAAACGAGAACAAGATCAAGTACGAGGATTGGGAGATAACTATTCGAGACCGCTTATAGACCAATTAGGATCACTACCCGCGGGATGCGGACAAAGTAGTATTTATATGCAATACTCTTAGTAGTAAAGCATTAAATCACTCTCGTTTAAGGCGTCAAGCGGATTCGAGGAAGCTATACGTAACTGCAGACGACGTATTTACCCACCTATCCGGTATCTATACGGAAAAGGACAAAGTAAGCAAGGCCCGTCGCGAATACCGATCTACCTATTAGCGTAATAGCGATCCTTTCGCTGGCTTCTTGAGCATTATTCTCCGTTTAGCCGATGTCCTCGACTATTACGACGACCATACTCGTAATAATATCGTTAATAAGATGGCTCCTCGTCTAAGAGACGCTGCTATACTCAATCCCTATATCCGTCACCAATTATTAGCCTAGGAAATATACGACTAGCTTTAGCAGCTCGACAATAACCAACTAGCTAAGGCGGAACGCAAGAAGGTTGCTGCGGCTCGTAAGACCGCAAGCATTTCGACTACGACTATTAAGACCACCAAGGAAACCGCCATTATAGCTATTACCCCGAAACGTAACGCCGAAACCATACGCGACGCCGAACGTCGTCTTAGATTATATCACTACTACCACAAGCCGGGTTATATGGTAATAATATGCCCATAGAAGAAAACCGATGCTGAAAAGTAGACAAAAAACTAACAGCCCTTACTATCGACGCGGTTGAGGTAGAGAAGCTATAAATATCAAAGCTGATAAGCTCGACGGATAACCACTTTGCAAACAAAGCTTTCACTGTACCCTGTATACTAGTTGCAAATGGAAAAAGTCGAACCTACCAAGCTCTCGTTAATACGGGGGCCACGGGCTACGCTTTTATTAATATTAAGCTTGCGCATTTCTTATATGATTTCTTTGCGATTAACATAATGCCTATAAAACAAAAGACGGTAGGTGGTTTCGGTAACAATATGACTCGCACTATTACGGAGGCTATCTATCTTATAATAAAGGTGGCCTTAGACACTCAACGGACAGCCTGCATGCTATCCGTCGACTTAGGATTTTATCAGATTATCTTAAGAAAACTATACCTTCGCAGATTTTGGATCGATATAGACGGTGGACGACTGATTCGTCTTAGTGAACTGCTTAAGTCGCTTACCGGCCTCACCCTCCCTACTCTCCCTTCTAACCCGATCAATAATATACCCCGAATTGAAGAAGTTCCTAATACCGACGACGAGGTCGTCGTCGCTCCCCCTATTGTCCCTAAATTTATTCCGACTTAGATCCTTCGTCGTCCCCAGTCGGCGCCTCCTACCCCGTCTATCGAAGAAGACGACTCAGACTTAGAAGAACCCAAGAAGGGGATAGAAACCCAATCGGAACCCGAGCCCGAAATAGAACCTCGTCGTCGTAACGGACGATCGAGAGGAGTAAAGAGACGTAGAGGGAAGCCTTCAAAGGCAGCCTTCCTATAGGATTTGACAGAAAAGATCGAAGGTCCCCTTAATATTTCTCAAATTGGGGCTGCTTTTTTTCGAATGCTTACTAAGGACAAAGAGAACTTTACGTTCTCCGCGTCTATAATGCAGCTAGACAATTGGATCAGCGAATTTGAGAACGAGGAAAAGGAACCTAAAATCCAATTGAACGAAATCTCGGCCGAAGCCCTTAAAGAAGTCAAACGTAAGCTGCCCTCGGACTATTATAACTTCCTAGATATGTTCAATAGAAAGAAGGCGACGGAGCTTTTACCGCACCGAGACAACGACTGCAAGATCGAATTTACTAACGACCCTAAGGACTTACCAAAAAGCCGTATATACCCGCTGTCCTTATTTAAGCTCCGGACATGCAAAGAATACTTAATAGAGAATCTGAAAAAGGGGTATATTACCCCGAGCCAGGCTTCTTATACCTCACCGATCCTATTCGTACTAAAGAAGGATGGAAGTCTACGATTCTGTGTTAATTACCGAAAGCTTAATACATTAACCAGGAAGGACCGATACCTATTGCCCTTGATCGACGAGACCCTTACTCGAATTGTCGGCACAAAGTACCTTATTAAAATCGATATTATCGCAGCCTTCAACTCCCTACGTATAAGCCCCGAGAGTAAGGCCCTAACGACCTTTATTACCAATATAGGGGCCTATATATATAAGGTGATGCCTTTTGGACTTACCAATAGCCCTACAACCTGGCAACACTACATTAATAACGTCCTTTTCGAGTATTTAAATAATTTCGCTTAGGCCTATATAGATAATATACTGGTTTATAGCAAGACCCTTAAGGAATATAAGGCCTACGTTCGTAAGGTCTTGGAAAAACTGCGAGCCGTTGGACTTTATGTCGATATTGACAAGTGTAAATTCCATATCTAAAAGACTACGTTCCTTAGTATTATCGTTTCTACCGAAGGCATTAAGATAAACCTTAAGAAAATATAGACTATTCTCGACTGGACTTAGCCTAAAACGTTAAAGCAAGTTCAGTCCTTTATTAACTTTTGTAACTTCTACCGTCGTTTTATTAAAGCCTTTTTTAGAATCACGAAACCCTTATATCGACTAATATAAAAGGACTTCAAATTCGAATAGACCGAAGTATGTTAGAAAGCCTTTAATAAACTAAAGAAAGCAATTATAACCGCTCCGGTATTAAGACACTTTAATCGCAAACGTAAGGCGATCCTCGAGACGGATTCCTCCGATTACGTTAATACCGGTATTCTGTCTTAGTACGACGACGACGGTGTCCTACACCCAGTGGCATTCTATAGCAAGAACCTTTACTTTACTAAATGCAACTACGAAATCTACGATAAAAAGCTCCTCGCCATAATTAATAGGCTCGAAATATAGAAAGCAAATCTCGAGTATACGGACATCCCTATTAAGATCTTTACCGATTATAAGAGTCTTAAGTACTTTATAGAAACCAAAAAGCTTACCCGGAGGCAAGTAAGATAAGCGAATACCCTCGCCGACTATAATTTCAAAATCATTTATACTATTACGAAGAAAAATCAGAAGGCCGACGCCTTAACCCGAATAGCCGGCTCGACGCCTACGTCGTTAGATAATAACCGGGAAAAGTATATGCATTAAACAATCCTTACCCCCGACAAAATCGACAAAATCGAGTTAAGCCCGGTTAACGAAAATCAACCTAACGACGTTCCGATAAAAGACCTTTTTACGAAGGTCCGCCGGGTCAATATGGATAACGAAGAATGTACCAGAATCCGTAACGAGGTTGTCGGCAGTGACCACCCGGGGGGATATACCGTTGAGGACGGAGTCCTGCTCAACCGTGGAAGGATATACGTACCCGATAACCTGATTACCGAAGTGCTTTAGGAAATCTACGCATAGCTATTATCGGCTTACCCTAGAATCCGTCGGACTATAAGCCTAGTCCGTCGATCCTATTATATCCCACAACTACGCGTTACCGTCGAGAGATATATCCGAAATTGCCAAATATATAAGCGAATTAAGGCTCCGCGTAACCGCAAGAACGGGTTGCTTTATCCATTACCGATATTAGACCAACGATGGAAGGACCTCTTTATAAACCTTATTACAGGACTGCCAAAGTCAAAAAACTGCAACGCTATCTTTACCATCTACTGCAGGTTGTTTAAGCATCGACTTTACTATCCAGTCTCTGACGAAAACGAGGGCACCTCTGCGAAAGCATTGGCCGAAGTGTTCCTTTACGAGGTATACAGACGCGAAGGCCTCCCCTCGTCAATCGTTTCGGACAGAGGAACTCAGTTCGTGTCCGCTCTTTGGAAGTGCTTATGCAAGAGACTCGGTGTCCAGGCTACGTACTTAACGGCCTACCACCCGGAAACTGATAAGCAGACAGAACGGGCAAATCAGGACGTTGAGACGAAGCTTCGGGCATACTGTAATAAGTATTAAGACAATTGGGCTAAGTATATCGATATAGTTGAGTTCTCGGATAACAATTAGGATTCTGCCTCTACGGGTATGTCGCCCTTCTTCTTTAATAAAGGCTATCACCCTCGTATAAGCTTTACGCCCGACGATATAGTATACCTAACTACGAGAAAACGGCTTGTTAGCAGAACTGCGGGCAACATTGTCGATCATATATAGCAGTCGCTAAATTACGGCAAACAGAACCTAGAGGCCGCCCAGACCAGTATAACGGAACAGGCCAACCGTCATCGAAAAGACGTTATTTACGAGATCGGCGACCGGGTCTACCTGTTAACCAAGAATATTAAAACGACAAGACCTTGCAAAAAACTCGACTTTAAGATAATTAGGCTATACGAGATCAAGAGCAAGAAGGGTCACTCGTACGAGCTCGACCTCCCCGTTGGTTCTTATATCGAGAACGTCTTTTATACGAGTCTATTGCGTATAGCCGCCAAGGACCCGTTACCTAAGCAAAAGCTCGTCCCTGCTGATTCTGTTATTATCAACGACCAGGAGGAATAGGAAGTTGACGACATTCTTGACTCTCGATTCTCGCACGGACGGTTATAGTACAAGGTGAACTGGTCCGGCTACGATCTCGACCTGGAATGGTACAACTTTAACAGAGGTGAATTCGAGTATGCTGCCGATGTGGTGAACGAATACCACCTTACGTACCCTAACAGACCCGGCCCGCACAACCGAATACGCCGGGGCCGACCTCGTCGTCACGACTGAATATTACGATGACCCTTCACCGTATAGCTGACATCGCGGACGATATCTTAAAAGGAGGGGGGGGTAATGTTGGGACCGTGCTGAAATGCTGGCCGCATACCAACTGGTGGTTCGGTGTTTGGTGTTCAGCCGGTAGCTCTTCGGCTCGCTTAACGGGCTTACTAGCTACGCTGGGTTAGCGGCTTAGCGATTCGGCTGCACAAAGCCTGTCTGCAGGCTCACCTGTACTTTTACTCTTCATAGTTATTCTTTTCGATTAATAAACCCTTGTTGATATCACATTCCAAGCCGGGTCTTATTAAGGAGCCTCCGTAAACCTTACCGTTTATAAGTAAACGTCGAAATATAGCTTTAGCGTTTAATATTACGATAACGGTTTTTTAAAAAGGTTTTACTATTAAAAAAGTATAATAAAAAGTTACGGCGGCGGTAATAATAACGGCGGCGACGGCTTTTATTAACGAAATAAGATCCAAAGCGATTATGGTAGCCGGGGGGGCTTTTATTACTTTAAATACCGCGATAAAAGTTATTCCCGTTACTTTATTTAATATAATAAGCGCCGCCGCGGTTAAAGGCACTATTATAAAGTAAGAATCGGACGTTACGAAAACTTAAAGGATACGAAATCGTAAAAAACTAAATATAGAAATTACGGAATAACGTATATAGTATAAAATCGGTAATTTCGAGCCCGAATAAAATAGTATCCTAAAATAAAAGTAAGCGGCTCGTAATATACGAAAAACCTACCGCTTTAAATATACCGTCCGGCTTATCCTTAAAGCGAAGTATAGCGTTAATAAGATTATCGAATAAAATAATCTATTACTTAACGTTATCGGTAATATAGAGTAAGAAAAAGAAAGCTTCGACGTCGACGCTTTAATAATAAAAATACGTTATAAGATAAAGTAGAAATAGTTCTCTAAAACGATCGATTAATACGTCCTTATTATTAAAACCAACTTATATCGCGATATACGTCGAAAGACTTTTTATTTATCGGCCAATATAAATAAGGATATCTAAGAGGAGAAAGTTAAAGGCCTATTTTATCGAGAATAAAGGAGATTTTTATCCGAGCCGATAAAGGTCTTTATAAAGTGCTATAAGCGTTTTACGCCGAAAAAACTTATTACCGTTATCGATAACCTTATTCCTTTTCCTTTTTATTAATAGATAATTCGTACTTCTTAATAAAAGCTCGTTATTAAAGTTAAACGCGATAATAATTAATAACGTAATAATAAAGCCGACGAGTTCTATTAAAGGTAGAAGTACTTTAATATTAAATACCGTAACTTTACTAATAACTGTCACAGTGTCAGTCAGGACCTAAGCCGGACCTGAGCTGAGGCTCAACACCACCCTCGACACACCCGTTGTTAGGGCAACCGACTGGCTATTTAGGGCCCAGAGGCCCCTTCACTCTTTCACTTCCTCACCTTAGTGTCTTTAGTCATAGCAATATCATCTTTCCACCCATTCACTTGGACCCGGTCTTGCACTCTGACATTACACTAAGGTCACCTTTACATACGCCCTCGTGGGAGCAGCGAGGTTAAATAGGGGCTCCACAGCGACACTCACCAGCAGCGGACGGTGTGCCGACAGTCTGGGACTAAGGGACAGTCAAGAACCGGACGGGCCACAGGCAACGTCGACAGCGACGACGGGAGGTTGCGGCAACTCGCTACAAGGGACCTAGACGAGTGAAGTCACAAAGGGACCGAGTTGTTTTCAGTTCGATACGGAAGGACAAACTAAACCAAGCACTCAGCCGATACGGAAGGACGAGCAAGTCGTGCCCAGCCGAAACGGAGGTCCTTGGGAGTGGGTTTGTGCCCAGCCGAGACGGACAACACACCGGGTCAAAGAGTGATCCACAGGACGTTGGGCCTGGAAACTACATACACAACAGACAAGAACAGGCCGAGAGGAGCCTACCGAATCCTCACTCACATATCTCACCTATCTACTTTACCGGAGCCTTTGACTAGGACGTCTGGATCACGATGTCTCTACTCACTTGCTCAGCAAGCTCTTCGCGGAGCTCGACTTCGATCTCGTCATTAACACACTCCTCAAAATACGTCTCGAAATCTGGATCTCTCATTACCTCTCAACCCTCAGCCTCAAGATCCAGCTCTACCTCTCTTAGCTCATCGGGCTTCTCACCAAAACCGTACCTCACCCTTCATGACCTCTACGTCCGCTACGCACCCCTCTCAACACTGACGAAACGGACGTTGCTCTCAGTAACACCACCGAAGGTGAAGGTGTTACCACGCATAACACTCAAGGATCTCTACCTGAAGTTCTCCGCAAAGGGCTCGACACAGCCTTTGCCCCGCCTACTATTCACGATTTTGAAGAGACCTCCCTCTTAGCAAGAGCCTCGTGCCACCCATACATCTAAACCAAGGGTCAAGGTGAAAGAGACGGGAGAAATTCGCCTTACAAAACCCAAGAGCTTGGCCGTCTATCTTACCAGCCTCGTGGCCCGGTCTCCGCGGAGCCCTTCGCCTCGGAGTCCTCGGCCTCAAAAGCCTTTACCTCAGAAGAAGCCTTTATCCCAGAAGCCTCCTATACCTCAGACTTTAAGGGCTTCAACAGAGGTGCAAGTACGGCTTCCTTGGCAAGGAATGAGGCTGGATTCACTTCCAGAAGGTTCTCCAGAGCGGGTGTTGTGGCTAGCCCGAAGAGCTACTCGGACAAAGGCCTTCTTGATCGAGTATGATGACTGGGATGAACACGGTCGACGGGCTGAGTACGAGGCTCAAATTCAAGCAGGCATAGCGATCCAGAACTTGGATAACACCTTCGGCAAAAGCGCGGAGATCGCGGATTTGAACGATTTAGCCCGGGTCTGAGTTCTCTCAAAATCACGACTATAAACCGGGTGGATTTGCGACAATTTCTCGGGACGTCCGTCCGTCAATCCTTTAGCATGCGATTTGCTCGACACTTATTTTTCAACCACGCATGCGTCCATTACGACTGTTGCCCTTCACGGCCCTTCATTGGGTCAAAGCCTCGCTCCGGAGCCACCCTCGACGTCGTCTCGACTCCAGCACGTCGCCAGGCTACGATGGATTTCAAGAGCTTGGATTTATACAAAAGGCTCGAGGGCGAGCCTTCTCCCAAAGGGGGAGTAGTGAACCACCTACAACACCCAACACAAACAACACAACCAACAACCAACAAAAAACAAAAAGCCTTCTGCATCCCGGGGCTTCTCACCAAGGAGCTCAGAAGACGAGTCTTGTGCAAGAGCTCCGTACCTGAGCTCCGCACCTGAGCTCCGTACCTGAGCTCCGCACCTGAGCTCCGTACCTGAGCTCCGCACCTGAAGCTTCGGATGGGTCTTGGATGATGGATCGTAGTGTTTGGAATGGTGTTTTGAGCCCAAATTTTTTCCTTTGTCTACCGGCTCGAGGGCGAGCCTTTTCCCAGGGGGGGGGGTAGTGTCACAGTGTCAGTCAGGACCTAAGCCGGACCTGAGCTGAGGCTCAACACCACCCTCGACACACCCGTTGTTAGGGCAACCGACTGGCTATTTAGGGCCCAGAGGCCCCTTCACTCTTTCACTTCCTCACCTTAGTGTCTTTAGTCATAGCAATATCATCTTTCCACCCATTCACTTGGACCCGGTCTTGCACTCTGACAATAACGGTTTTTACTTTGTCGATTATAATAGGAAACATTATACGATAAGCGCTAACGATTAAAATACCTAACTTAAGGACTTAATAAAGGGTATTAATAGCGTTACGATAAAGAACCCCCCTAGGTAGCTTTATAAAATCTAAATAGCGGTAAAGCCGGTTATTAATACGTTAAAAACCTTAAATACCCAAATATTATTCCAATAAATAATAAAGATAATATTTAAGATAACCGAAATATAAAAAAATATAATATCCTTTAATATAATATCTTAAATAAAAGATATAATAAAGTAATTTCCTATTATATAGTTAGGCCTATTAAATATAAAGGTATAATTAGCAATTAAGCTTTTAAAAGCGTTTATTAAGAACGAGGCTCCGACGGCTCCGACGGTTTTAAGTGCTCCGACGGCTTTAAATACTTTAAATTAATTGCGATCGTTTGGTCCGTTAAAACCGTTTAACGAGGATAAATAATAATTCGAGGACTTTTAGAACTGGAAGTTTAGACGTATTAATATTACTTAAAGCCGGACGAAGCTCGTTACCGTTAAGATTATTATTAACGATAAAATATAAACGGTAAAAGATATACGTCGGATATTTAACGAGAAGTTAATTATTTATTAAAAAATTAAAACAAAAGGCTTACCGTTAGGCTTAATTACGAGATTTAAGGCTAATATCTATAAATTTAAATTTATATATCGTAATTATTATGATCTTAAAAAAAGGTCCCTTACGGTAAGGAATACCGCGCTTAATTAATAAGAGCCTAAAGGATTTTAGTTAATATTATATTTAGGGCGTAAAGGTAACGATCTTTATATTTAGATTTAATAAGAATTTATTCCTAAATATATTCCTTTTACTATTTAATTTATTTAGATTTATAAACTTATTTTAATTKMAAGGTATTTAWTAATTTTTCGGTTAATTTARAAAATMRTATAAAAAGGACGGATTAAAARTAYRRCGTTAAMTARATTTATATATAAAATARGTAATAGATTATTTAAGGAAATAYTYTATTTATARATTYTTTATATTTTTTAAYTTTRRTATTAYTAAATTCTTAAAGCCTTCTTTAATACGCCGTATAATTACCTTTAAATCGATACTTATTAGCCGTATAAAAGAAGTACTTTTTAACCTTATTATTATATTAAGAATTCTTAATTGTAAAGCGCAAAAAACCTTCGAAATTATTTTTAAAGCGGCGTTTAAATATATTAAAATAACGTTTTATCCAAGCCTTTAATATATAGAACGTAAGTTCGATCGGGGTATAATCCGGTAAGTATAATAATAAGTATTTAATAAGATAGCCAATATTTTCGATAATTTCTTTAATACGGTAATCGAGCTTTTTAACGTTATTATAATATATTAAAAGGTTGTTAAAGTAGATAATACTACGGGGCCCTAAAAACCGATTATATTAAAATAATAACCGATAAATAAGCCATAAAAGAAACTCCTTTTTATTAAAGTAACCTTTTTTAATACCGACGTTATTAAAGTAGCTATCGACGGTATAGCTAAAGAGGATAGCTTAAGTATCTCCTTTATTATTATCCTAATAGTACCGAGCTTTTTCATTAATAAAAGCATATACGAGAAACCTCTAGCCAGTCTATAACTTAAAGATCGACTTATTTAGAAATATTAATTATTCGGTTATATACTAAATTATATTTATTCTTTATATTAACCGCAAATCCTTATTTTTACGATCGTAAATAAACTTACCCAGCTTACTATTCTATTTAATCTCTTTTAAGAAGCGTCCGACGGCCGGTTTATTAATTTATATATCCCACTTTTCCTCGAAATAAGTTATTATCTCGTCCTAATATAATTACGGGTAATTACGAAAATATTCTTATAAACCGTCTTTCGTAATAACGGTAATATTATAAAGGCGATTACGTTTACGAGCGTAAGGATACTATAAAAAATTATAAGTCTATATACGGTTCTTATACCGGTAAATCGTACTTTTATAAACTTTAATATTAAGGATTACGGCGATAATATTAAATCGTTAATAATTACGTAATAGGAACTAAACCTTATTACGAGCATAATCGCTAAGGTAAGGGTTTATTGTTATTTAGGACATTATAAACGCGTTAAATTTAAGTTCCTATAGATATTAGCTTTAAAATACGTTATTAGGAATATTATAAGGTGTATTAATAATAATAGAAATGTAATACAAAAAGATATATACGGGTAATGTTCAAACCTGCACCTAAAACGCGTGTGGGGTGGAAAATGATCGGCGCCAAGGGATTCGCAGTTATTTCGGTCATAAGAGATGCGGGGATTGCGTTTGGAACGTTGAGTCTTTCTTCCATTCTTTCTTCTCACTTTGCGAGATGGCTTCAGCGTGGTGGATCTGAGCAAGTCTGGCCGGGAGACTCAGTCCTGGATGGCAGAGATATGTTTGCAGTCATAGGCTCTCCCATGCGTGTCCTTGACGTCTTGACGTTTTGCCTGTTTTATGCCAGATTGCAAGAACCCGTTSGTTTCTATGCCTGTATATGCAAATTCACTGCCTTCTATGTACGATGCTTCTATAAGAATCCCGACCGAGAAAAAGTTTGCCGCTGCCATCATCTCTTTCCTAAGGCGTCCTCCCAAAATTTCCCTTTCAAAATGATGGAAGGTGGATTGCTCCCCAAAAGCTTCTCCCACGAGATCCGATCATCTCCTACGCCATCAGGGCCCCGACGGCCATGAGCACCACCACCGCAAGACCAGCCGATTTGCTCATGTCCACGGCAGCAGCGCCGGAGGGGGAGTCATGATCGTCGTCGTCGTCGTCGCTGTCGTCATGGTTGTCTGAGGAGCCTGTGCTGGCTGCATGTGTAGCGCCAGCGGTGGGAGTGCCTGGTTAGTAGGTCAGAAGTGGATCGATGGAAAGGAGCTGTGATGGCAGAGGGCATTGTTGAAAGAATATCAAGAAAGGTGAGGAAATGGATTAGGTGTGAGTAGGGAGAAAAGCTCATGGGGTCTTGGTAGGTGAGATGATCTGTACGTACTAGCCACGGTGCTGCTCATCATCGTAACTGCTGATGCGGTCCTGGTGTTGTTGTCATCATTGTCATCGTCATCGTCATCGCTGTCGCTATCGTCGTCATTGTCATTAGTGGCAGAGGCGGCGGCTGCGCCGGCAGCGCTGGCTGTTTTGGTCCACGAGATCAGTCTTTGTTTTCCGTTTTGGGCATTGGTTGAATCGTGGCGATAAAGGCTGTGGGCACTCATGAGGGAAAAGAGAACATACTGGCGCGCATTCCGCTATTAGCAACGGCAGTGCTGGCAGCTCCAACGGCATCATTATCATCGTCGTTGCTTGGGTCGTTGTCGTCGCCATCCTGAGCAATGGCTACGGCAGCCAGGAAAGGAAGGATGAATCTGGAGAGATGCATATTGTCTTGGAAATGGGCGATTTACGGATTTGACGAAGTATGTGAGGCTGGGGAGGTAGAGGACGGCTAAATATCTAAGAGGACTGCTGATTCTTGTGTCTCGAGACTTGGGAATGATATGAGCGACGTCCAGCAGCGCGTTGTGCTCTTTCTTATACATATTCGCCGAATGGGCCAAGAAAGCAGTCAAGGTACATCACGGAGCATTGGCACTTCTTGGCTGGAGAGCTGGTTGGATGGAAGCAGCAACAGCTTCGTCGCACGAGGTCGGCATGCGGCTGGGACAGAACGGCATGTGATGTGTACCTTCYACGGTGAATCCTGCAATGTTTGCCTCGTAATGACGCGGGGTGTAGCTGACGCTCACCCTCCGATCATTGACCAGGACTGGATATCTTCACGCCTGAAATAGATCATGAAGGTATGCACAGCTTGAATTGCYCCGAAGCAAATGACACATTGCTGCATGGCATCTTRAGCATTGACCGCTGATCTGCAAGTGTTGCTAWTTTCATCATGTCAATGTGCAAGCAACACGCGTTTCGCGGATGAAGGGAGACTTCGAGGTCGCTGCCTGAAGTACCTTTTGCCCGTTGAACAGAGGACGTGGGCAGTGTCCATGGCGCCATAGGATCGACAGTGGTAAMATTTCAATCCTTGTGTAGGATGAATACTTGCTCATTGCTGGTCCATTACTGGTAGCAGCTGGTGAGCTCCTGATCCTGGTATGGAAAACTTCGAGAGTCTGAAGTTGATTCCTGAGGTAAGCATGATCGACTGCCGAAAGTCCGGGGAACAAGCTTAAGTGCCCCAGTGCCGGACGCCCGGCGTCCGGCACCGGGATCTCTCCGGGGCTTAGCAGCGCAGCGGGCAGAGCGGCGGAAGCCACAAATCAACCAACATTCACTTGCCCTGCGGCCATATCCAAGTCTCCGCTCGTCCTTGATCAATCAGAGAACTGCACTGGACCAGCCACTCGTCAGAGTAGACTGATGGTCGTGGAGGTGAACGTCACCATCACCGCCATGCAAGTAGTGGAATCTCCAGACCGGCTTCTCCCCTCAAGAACCCTACCAGCTATCGCGGACTCTCGCAAGTCTCACAACGTTACCCCAATGAGACAATGCTTGATGGACGACTGTCCTGGATGTAAAAAGGCCAAATTGGAATTGAGGAACTTGTCAGACCCGCGCGACTGCTCTCCGTCGGATGCAAAACAATAAAGCAAGCGCAACAGTTGACGTCCCAACAATGATCTTACTCTTATGACAGTGCTATGCTGTGATGCCTTAGGTCCTCGGTCGACAAGCCATCATAACTCGTCAACCTCCCTCCCAGGCTTTGATTCGGAGGCATGACCAACCTTGAACGGAAAGGTTCGCCCGCCGAGGAACTACCACCAAGCCTCTTTTCTGAAGCCACTCAAGGCCAAAAAAGGAATTCACCTCCACCGATCTATAGCCTTTGTGACAAGATGTTGTGTCATCAAAATGGCCTCTCTCAAGCCGCGCTTCAATGCACCCCGGGTAGGCGCGACAGCATTCACTATGGACCGCCCCTCGGCCTCCGTAAGCTTGTCTTGATACCAAATATCATGATCTAGAACAGCACCCTCTCTTCATCGGAAACTTTACAATCTCCCCAACAAGGGGGCCGCGACAATGACGCTCTCCGGCACTTGCAACGATCATGTTGCTCCTTGCTTTCAAACGGTCTGAGGCCGTGCGTTTCCCGATCGCCCAGCATGGTTTAAGCCACGGCGCTTTTTTGGAGAAGGATCGCGTTGCGATGCGCTCAGGATCACATATCTGCATGCAAAATTCTTCCGCCAGGGGTTTGCCGAGCAGCAAAGGGGTTGCTCCTCGACATGGATGCAGAATCCTATACAATTGGTGGACACTTGGTAAAAGGCCATGTCCGTCCTTCGCGAACTTGCCAGGCGCAAGTGGACCAGTGGTGGACTAATGGGTGGCGGCTCAAGTGGCGTGTGAGATTACGCCGCAACCTAATTGGCGCGCCTGGCGACCAGACACGGAGCCATGAATTGCAAACCAAGTCAAAATGCACGTCAATACTGGAAACGTTTAATCCGCGCATACGTAAGGGAAACGCTCTTTCATTTCGTTCAGCTACAACAGTGGTGGGACAAGCCGTGACCGATTCCTATCATCAAGAAATGTGGAGATCCGACATTTGACCGACCCGTCTCAAACCCACCACGATGGGACCAGATCGGATTCGATGAATTCTATCCAGTCAGCGAATTGTCCGATGGCCAAAGACCGCATTCTGGATGCAG